>CACVBM020001239.1:44234-93972 GCA_902728155.2 Microthlaspi erraticum | reverse complement strand
CCAAATGTCCACACCCCATCGTTTCGTCTTTTCTCCGCGCACTCCACGAGAAAACAAACCAATCAAAAGATGCACCTATCCCTTAGGTCTGCACCTTCACTAACTCACATACTCCTCCTAGGATAGAGCCAAATACAGTGTATCACGTCCATGTTCATTGTATGAACATCACATCGCTCCACATGTACTCTCTTGGAAGCTAGCATGTGTCTTGTTATCTTCTCCTCTCTCTCAAGATTCTTCTAGGTGTCAAGAATGTTGTACAGATGACAAAGATTATACCCATGCAAGAAAGAATGTTTCTTACTTAATGGCAAACCACTCTCCTCTTCTTTAGGCATGTGTTTCCTTAAAGGGAACATTCTCGCCACTTATCACGTTCTGATTGGTCGATCAATCCGTGATGTCCTTGGCCTCACTTAACACGCAAAATATAGGTTTAGTCTTCCCTAAGTCCACGCCAACATCCTCCTTGGTCTAATCCATGACCCGATCGCCGATACAAGCTTTGCCGCCCTTTGGCATAGCCATCAAGCGGCCAGCTTCGTATCTCGAGATCTACTCGGTCAAATCAACTTCTGTCTCGACCGAACATCCTCTTTTGTCTACCTCTTGATGCCCTGAAGTTTCTGTCTCAATGCCACAACTTTCCATTTTTCTTGTTCCGGACATGGCCGTCTCGATACTCCGCGTTCGTCCGTATGCTTGCAAACTTGTCTATCTTGATTTCCACTTGTTCGTTTCCCGATTTTCTTCGATCGAAATGTTTTTTTTGACTTCTAGCTCCTCTCCATGAAGTCCATTGGTCAAATCTCCTCATCTCACACCAGGGTTACTACAGTGATCCACATGCTCCAGCGCATACTCTGAAAACAGATCATGGAATTGATCTCTCTTCACGAACTCGATCAGCTCAGGGTTAATCTCCTCTTCTGGTGTGGCTAGAAGGTGTTCTTCTCTGGTGTGATGCGGCTTGGCTAGACGTCTCCAGGTCGGCTGCTTCAAGGTAGGAAGAAGTTTCTTCTTTGTCTTCAAGGGATGGTCTTGGAGGACTATCCCATGAAGGTGGTGGTGCTTGAGGGCTTGACATCTCTTGTTCGCCAAGAGGTCTTTGAGGTGGTATGTGGCGAATTGGCATCGCCTTTATAGGAAAGGCTTGTGGCTCCTTCTCCATATCTAACTAGGAAAACCTGAAAAAGCAAAAACAAAAAGGAAAAACCAAATCAAAAGAAAAAAGGAAAAATAACAAAACAAAAAGGAAAAGATGAAACCCTAGACTAGCTCTCTTGCAAGAGCTTGTAGGTGCGAATTGGTCCCCGGCAACGGCGCCAAAAACTTGATCGCGGGATCAGGTCTTCCCCTTTCCTATCCCTGATTCTGCAAGTGCACAGGTCAGAAGTAGTAAACGGGTATCGAACACGAGGACCAGATTGCACACTACAAGTTATGAGTTTGAGATCAAGCTAGGGCAAAAGTATAAGTTGGTTGAGTGCAGAGAAAGTAAAGCATGCAAGTATAAAGAAAGTGAGATTCAATAGGAGAGAAAGGCTAAGCAATAGGATAGTCTTGAGATAAGCAATTCAAGAAGCATGAAATCAATCAATTAGGGTTACCGCACTTAGGTGCTAATCTAGAACTTGAAACACTATGGTATGATCATTCCACTGTCGAGGCTCCGACCCCTTTGTTAATCTACCTAGTCGCTAAACTTTTGGTATGTCCCTAGGTGATTAAATCAAGCATTAGTTCGATAAGTTCAATTGTTCACAACCTACAAGTAGATCAACTGTCGCAGTCTAAAAGAGATTGCCCACCAAATACTAGTTCAGGCGAATGATACAGCACTGTCGAGGCTCAAATCAACCTAAAGGCATATGCTAATTGGCCAGATTAACAACAAGCATTAAGTATAAGCAAAGATGGAGATTATAAGTAAAACCCTAATTGTGATCAATCATCAAGCATACATGAATGCTATCCTTTGACTTCCTATCACTTAACAAGTAAACTACTCAGACATAGAGAAGGAACACGAATTCATATTCATAAGAACAGAGATTCGAATCCTCTCTAGAAAGAGAACAAGCAAGAACAAAGTAAAAGCAAGCAAAACTTTATTAAGATGTAAAATATATTGTGGTCTCTCTCCTTCTTGAGTTACAAGGCTAAAAAGAAGTATTTATAATGCACTAAGTATGAAAAAGCGGCTAAACCTAATCTAGCTAGGTCGGCGCCGGCTTTGGGCTTGAATTGTGCGGATTGGGCTTCAAAAACGGCTTCGGGTCGACCGCGGCGTTCGGACGGTCGGTCGGGACGATCGGCCGGACAGTCGGGTCTTTGGCCGAGTCGGAACGGTCGTGGCCGGATGATTTCACGGTCGGCCGGTGTGGTCGGACGGATGAAGATTGGCCGATGGTTTCTCGGCCGGACGGGACGTGTTTCCCGGCTCGGACGGAAGCATCGGCCGTGGTACGCGAGAGGTTGCGCGGCCGCGAGGCGTTTCCCGGCTCGCGCGGCTGGTCGTGCGCGGCTGGCGTGGCGTTGTGGCGTGGCCGACCGCGGGCTTAGTTTCCCGGGTCGTGTGTGTGATCGGCCGCGGTTTGGACTTTGGCCGAGACTTCAGTCGGACGGACGGTTTTGGCCGAGCGCGGAACATTCGTTCCTCGGCCAGCCGGTCTGCGCGGTTCGGCGCTGATTCTCGATAGAGCCGTCTGGAGCAGTCTTCACTCTTTTGGCTATAACTCCTTTTCTACTCATCCAAATGAGGCCGTTCCAGTTGCGTTGGAAAGTTAACTCAATCAGAGCACGCAGGGAACTGGTCTTGATGAAATCCATTGAGTAGATCTTTTTCTAGCTCCATCCAAAGTTGATGCAGGGCATTGAACTGGTTTAGAGTCCAAATCTCTGTTTTGCTCCATAATGCACCTTTTTACCTAAAATGACTCTTTGCACTATAAATCCATAAAAACTACCTTTTAACACAAGAATCCACTAGAAAACCATTAGAAAACCATAGTAAAATAGCATAAAAAGTAGGTAAAATAGAGGTATATCACCTTCAAGGTCAAAGGTGTCTAGAATCACTCATCCAGCCATTCGCTATGTGCACCGCCTCATCTCCACCACTTTCCAATGCAAACAAGAAGCCAACAAGGTCACAACCGATGAGTTCTACATCCTCACCACACCATTCATCAAGCATGAGTACAAGGCCAACCTTGGCCTTTTACTTGCCAAGACATTTATCAATGTGAGGAATCTAGCTAAAGACTTGGAAGGCAACAAGAAGCTTTGTGTTCGTTTTGGGAGCTTATCACAGCCATAGTACAACATGTGGGGATTGACATTCCCAACTATGAGCCACTACCCAAGCCAATCCCTTTGGATCTCCATGCCTTCAGCACATCCACTTCCTAAACCGTTGGACTAAAGACCCAACCGGTTTTGCTATGAGTTTCCAATTGGTCCAACCAACACTTCCCTTGTCTTGCTGCCACATGAAGACATCCCAAGCCTACGCTCAGGTGTTGTCACTTTCCAGCCCAAGGAGGAAGACTTCTATGTTCCATCAAGTGAGAAACCATCATTCCCCATGCTCACCTATCGCACACTTCAGCACAGTCAAGACTCAACGCCGCCACCAAGAACGCCATGTTCTCACTACTGGCATGGCCGCATCAAGCTCTAGACCGTGTGAGCAAGCTGGAGAAGATCGTGGATGCCAATCTCGCTTCATCTCACGCCTAGTTCGTGTAGTTCGCCACATTGCACCGGAGAGACTCTTTCGCCCTTCTTCCACCGCTAGAGAGCCATATGAGCCTGACCTTGGTGAGTTCTCACTAGACTCAGAGCTTGGTTCAGAAGGCGATGACCCCATAGATGAGGAAGAGAGTTCTTCTCACTGCCACACATAGTCATCTCAAGTGGTACTTAGTGCAATGGACACTTACAAATCTCCATTTTCTATCCCTATCTCATTTTAATGAATTTCTCTTTATTTTTCTTTCTTTTGAATATTACCTCTCACCTTAATGTGATTTGCTTTCACCGGGACGGTGCAAGTTAAGTCTGGGGGGAGTTTTATTGTGTTACTAATGCATTTTTCTTTCTTTTCTTATGTTTTATTACTTTGTTTCATGTTTTTCAAAAAGTTTTATTGAGTCAAAAACCAGTCCGGAAGTTATGAACTTGCTTTGAGAATTGAGAGTGTTGTGCTAACAATCCATGACCCTAGAGCAGAAATCAGCTAAAGGCACAAGCCTAACAGAAGCTCTTACAGTGGATCGACATGCTAGCTCAGCAAAATTTCTAAGGTAACCAAGCAATCTAGAGTTAACCTCACCCTTAATCAATCTTAATACTCTTGTCAAGGGGATTGGCATACATGTCGACAGTTCCTTGCTTGATTTTCAATGAGATTTGTCTAACCTTTAAAGAGTTCTCCTCTCTCTCCCATCCCAAATGGTAAGTAATGTTTATGAGAAAAGCTCAAAGAGCACAAGGAAAACAAGTAAGCATGAGGAATGCATATGTCTGTACCTTCATGTCTTATGGAATACCTTAGTCAAACAAGGAACAAGCTAAAGACTTATCCTGTGGTTGAAAGAAGGGTCAATAGAAAAAATAAAATGATACCCTAGAAAAGTAGGGAGAAATTGACCTTTCAAAGTTCTGATGTGAGAAAGAGAGAGGAAAAGAACTCATTGCACTTCAAAGACAATCTTGGAGAAGATCAAGTGGGTAAGAACAAGTTCAATTGATCGATGTTCCCTTGATAAAGAACTCACGCTTTAAATTTATGCAAGAGGTTAGCAATAGAGAGTTTGGATTGCTGGATGAGACTAGTTGGGTTGGTATTGTTCGCTAAACTTGCAGGGTGTATGTGAAGCTAACCTTATGTTGCCTATGTTCTTAGTGGAATACAGGTGATGCGATCATGGATGAGGAGGTTCAGGCCGCGCAGCCTTTGGCCAAGGAAGAAGAAGGAATGGAGCAGCTTGAAGCCGAGGAGGGACTTGAAGCCGTGCAGCTTGAACCTGAGGAGAGCTTAGCCATTCCAACTGGCCCAATCACTCGTTCTCGAACTAAGGCACTAAACCAAGCAATTGGCAAAGTCCTTAGCGCCTTGAACCAACAAGAACACAAGCCAACCACTTTGGTTTGTTTGAAGGCCTTACACTTGGGATAAAAGAGACAAGTGTGACTTGTGTACTCTTTTTCCCTTGTCAAGTTTTGTCCCACCGGGTTTTCTTGAAAAGGTTTTTAACGAGGCCCACGTCACACTTCCCAAACCCTCTTTTACTCCATATGTTTAGGTCCGGCCCAAGAGAGAATTCAAATGGAGGCGCCAGAAGCCGAGGGGTCGTTTTTCTAGTCTTAGTGCATTTATATTTTGTGTGTGTTCTCGAGATGCTTGGAGCTTGTTCCAACATCTCTTCATCTTCCCTTCTCTCTCTCTCTCTCTCGTTTCCTTTAAAACTGAAACCCTTTTCTCTATTTGAAGTTTATCAAACATTTTAAATCCAAAAACCTCTCTTATGCTTGATGAATCATCTGTCCACTTGTTGTGCGTAATATCAACTAATATCAACGAAGGTGGTGTTAGAGATCCATTTCCGCGGGTTCTCTAGTATAAGCCACTCGATCCATCTTTCAATCCATTCAATCATCCATCATCAGTTTCCTTGTGATCCGATCCATCCATTCACTTAACTTCAAAGCCGATCTAGTCCGGGGGCGTATCAACAGGAGAGGAACCCTTCACAGGATATTCAAAAGAGCAAGGGAGTTTCCACGTTTTCAAACCTCTTTCACGGATTAGATTCTGTTTGCTTGGGGACAAGCAAAGATCTAAGTCTGGGGGAGTTGATATACCTCTATTTTACATGCTTTTTATACTGTTTTAGTATTGTTTTCTAATGGTTTTTGGCAGGTTTTCTATCTAAAAAGGTAGTTTTACTGTGTTTATAGTGTCTAGAGTCTAAACAGGTGAAATGATGCATTTTGGAGCAAAACCATAGGATTTGCACTTCAAGCCGCTCCATGCACAAGCACCAACTTTAAGAGGGCCCAGAAAAAGATCTACTCAATGGATTTCATCAAGACCAGTTCCCTGCGTGCTCTGATTGAGTTAACTTTCCAACGCAACTGGAACGGCCTAATTTGGATGAGTAGAAAAGGAGTTACAACCAAAAGAGTGAAGACTGTCCAGACGGCTCTATCGAGAATCAGCGCCCAAACCGCGCAGTCCGGCTGGCCGAGAAACGTTGTTCCGCTCGGCCAAAACATCCGTCCGTCTGAAGTCTCGGCCAAAGTTCAAACCACCGGCCGACACAGCATGACCCGGGAATATGTCCCGCGGTCGGCCAAGCCACACCACCGCCATGCCGCGCACGACCATGCCGCGCGAGCCGGGAAGCAAGCCTCGCGGCCGCGCAACCTTCTCGCGTACCACGGCCGATGCGCCGTCCGAGCCGGGAAGAACGTCCCGTCCGGCCGAGAACATCGGCCAATCTTCACCCGTCCGACCAGCGGCCGACGCGAATCCATCCGGCCACGACCGTTCCGATCGCCACGCCATGACCCGATCATCCGGCCGATCGTCCCGACCGACCGTCCAACGCCGCGGTCGACCCGAAGCCCGTTTTGAAGCCCGATTTCATATTTTCAAGGCCCGGCTTAACCCTAAGCCGCCTCAAAAGACCTAGCACTATATATATAGCTTTTTAGCCTCTTGTGAAAAGAGAGCCGCCTTGTATTTCGATTTCTCTAAGTTTTATTGCAATCATGTTTTCTTCATCTCTATGTGTGTTTGCTTTGATCATGTCTGAGTAATCCACTAGTTAGGTTGCTAGGGTTACTATTCAATGAGTTGCTTGCATGATCTTTGATTTCAATGATTAGCTAGGGATTATATTAGAGTCTTTGTCTCGTCTTGTGCACTTAACTAATGCTGATTGCTTTACCGCGCATCTAGTAATCCGATCTTAGGTTGATTTGAGCCTCGACAGTGTTGTATCATTCGCCGGACATATTCTTTGACAAGCTAGGTTTCTTAGACTGCGAAAGTTGATCTACTATAATCTAGTGAACTGTATCAGAACCTATTCATTCTAAAGCTTGATTTAATCACCTAGGGACATACCAAAAGTTTAGCGACTAGGTAGATTAACAAAGGAGCCGGAGCCTCGAAAGTGGAATGGTTTTATATTCGTGATCTGTGTTCTAGACGGTTCTTAATATCCCAACATCCCTAATCAATTCATCTATCATTGTTTCATTGATCATTGCTTGCTTCTCTGCGATTAGCCCCTGTTGACCTAGCGCTTTTCCTTATTGATTTACAACCTCGTTTACTTGCTAGTTCGGTTCACCATTACAACCTCAAATCATACTTTTGTTTTAGCTTGATCCAAAATCCATAGTTACAAAGTGTACTCAATAGCCAGTCCTTGTGTTCGATACCCATACTTCCGCGATCTGTGCACTTGTGATATCACATATTTTACATGATTTTACTATATATTACCTATGTTTTCAAACGGTTTTTGCAAGATTCTTTGCCTTTAGAGGTAGTTTTCTTGTATTTGTGGGATTTGAAGTCTTTGTAGGTGAAATAATCAAAAAGGATGCAAAAAGGAGTAAAAGAGCCCTAAATCAAGATCCATGCAAGTTTCCAAGTCAAGAAGATCATTTTATCTCCAAGTGTTAGTTCTCGCTAGCGCGCAGAACGAAGCTTCGGAAGTTTGGCCGCGCGCGGAGGAGTTCCCGACGTCCAAAAGTTACGATCTTGATATGGAAAGATAGATACTTGAGTCATGCATCACGTCGAAGTGGAATGAAGCCATTTGGATCAACTATGAGGCCTAGACTTATTTTCTACCGAGACATGTCCGGTAAGCGAGCAAACGAAGCCCATGGAGGATTTGGAGTGTCTAATGGCCCGAGCAGCAGCGCCAAAGGCCTTGATCGAATAGAGAAGAGGCCTGGCTAATGTTTGGAGCTTTCCTTGGTACAATGTCGGCCCATACACGACGTGGAGAAGAAGGCTGCTCGCATGGGAAACTTTCCTTTTCCGGCATGAAGAAAACCCTACGCGACTTCGCCCATATATACATGTTTTTAGCCGCTGAGAAGAGAGTCGAGAGTCCAGTCCGAAAATTATCAAAGAGTTACGTGTGAGAAGAGAGAGAAGAGAGAGAAGCCCTAGGAGATCGTCCAAGAAGAAGGAGGCGCCGCTCAACTCTTGTTCTTTCTTTTTCATTGTTTCCATTTCTATAAACTTGATTTAAGAGTTTTCAAGGGAGAATCCGACTTTGTTCATCAATAGAGAAGCTTTCTTCATCCCTTTATCTCTTTTAATACTTGCATAATGTTTACAATCATGCTTTGCTTGCTTGTTTGCATCATGGCCGAGTAGATCTCTTAGTTAGGCCGAGGAGATCTATGGTGGCCGTGATGATTTGATTGTGTTGCAACTTATTGGGATTTATCTTATGGATCTTCACCTTTACTTGAGCTTAATGCATGATTACTCTACCGTACATCTAGTAATCTGATCTTAGAGAAATAGAACCACGACAGTGCTGAATCTAGATCTCAAAACTAGTATTTGGTGAGCAATAGATCATAGCCAACGAAAGCTGAGTTATGGTTTATTGTGAACAATTGAATCTTGATCACCTTTAATGCATGTTTGCAATTCTAATAGCCAACGAAAGCTGAGTATATTAGGTTGTTTTAAACATAGTGGTTGGAGCCACGACAGTGGAAAGACCATACACTAGTGATTCATGTTCAAGACGGCTCTACACACATCCCATGCAACTATCTTTTCATCATTGCTCCATATGATTGTCCTTTGCCTAACTCTTGTTTTAAATTGTTTACAACTCACTCACATTCTTTTGTTTTGTTTTCTCATTCTAGGTCCAAAACCATCTCATATTGCGAGCTAGCTAAACCAATCTCACAAGGTGTTAAGTGAGAACACTTCCTCCTCGTGTTCGACCCCGACTACAACACGGCTGTGCACTTGCAGCTCATTAGTTGGGTTTATAAATTGTGAAAATTTGAGGCAATCTAAACCCGCCATCAAGCTTTCTGGCGCCGTTGCCGGGGAGGAGTTGCTTTTCCTTCACACCTCTTGATTGATTTCAAGACTAGCTCATCTCATCTTTCACTTTTCTTTGTTTTTGTTTTTCATAAAATCTTAAAAACTCATAAAAATTTTACTTAACTCTCTCTTTGTGTGTTTCTAAGGTGCATGACAAGAAGGTCCAATCCAAATACAACCATTGAAGAAGATCTTGACATTGACCAACTTGAGCGCACACTTAGGCGGCTAAGGAGAGAAAGAATGAATCCAGGCGGAGAAGGCGCGCCAAATAGGCCAAACAACCCGCCCGACCAAGAGAGGAGAGCCAATGATCCTCCTAATCCAGCAGAAGCTAGAGCTGACCAGCCAGCACCGGCCAGAGACGTTCCTCGACCCAATCCGAACGCGCCCGATGCAGCTGAGCCGCTACAGCCACCTCTTAACCCGCCGCGACCACCTCCGGCGTTTGCAAATGGACATCATCGTCACGGTGACAACCAAGGGATGCCTCAAGACCAACCTCACGCACCTCCAAGGAGAGCCAAACGCGCAGCATCCAAGGCACCAAACTATGGGAGACTTTGATTCGTCCGACGCTTTCTTTATGGATCGGAATCCAATCCGACCACCTCTACCTCCAAGGAACGATTTTGAGATCAAACCGCAGATCATTGCCTTGGTGAAGCAAAACCAATTCCATGGTTTGCCCACTGAGCATCCTCTTGATCACGTCGACACCTTTGAGGAGATATGTAGCACAACTCGTGTTAATGGAGTATCGCCGGATTACTTCAAGTGCAAGCTATTCACTTTTTCTCTAAGTGACAAGGCGCTAAGATGGGTAAAATCTTTACCACCTCAGTCCATTACAACATGGAATGAATACAAGGGAGCTTTCTTGAACCAATTCTACACTAAGCAAAGATCCAACTCTATAAGGAGCAAGATTTCTGGTTTTAAGCAAGATTCAATGGAGTCATTCTATGAAGCTTTGGAGAGATTCAAGGAGTATACAAGGAGCTGCCCTGTGATACCCCATATCAAGACCTAAAACATCCCAAAGGCCGGGATGGGAAGATCAACACTCTGGGATTGGAAGACAAAGACGTGGGATCTAATACAGAGATCACAACGAAGACTTGGATCAAGACATGATCAAGAACGAACGAGCAGAAGTGAAGATACAGCAAGATTGTCCAGGTGGGACGATCATTGTACGAACATGGGAAGAGTCAACAGGACGACGAAATATCAAAGTTCTCCAAATCAAGAAGAGAAGAGTTTGGACGACATAAGAGACCATTCTAAGAAGTTTGGTCGAAGCAGAATGCAAATCGGACGAGCAGATTGAGAGATGGGACGAACGCCCAAGATCTATCCCGCAACGACTGCAAGAAACGTAAATGTTCGGGATGGAGGTATTCCGCACATTTCCAAGCAACTATGTGGAAGCTCAGAAACATGGAAATGAGAGAAGGATTAAAATAGGAGATTTTAATTCTCAAACATGACGGGGACGAAACCCTCCGGACAGGGAAACGTACGAAACCCTCTGGACGAGGAAACGTACTTTTGGAGCAATCTTGTTCTAAGCCAATCAAGTGGTGACACCAGCTACTTGAGGAGGATAAAGATGGTCTAAACCAGTAAGGAGGAGACACCAAGCTACTCAGATGGAGCCAAAACCGTTCAGCCAATCACGCAGTGTGACATTGAGCTGTTGGAATGGGACGAAATTGTGTTGGACCAATCGTGTGTCAACACCACCTAATGGGAGATAGTGAGGCCGTGGATAAGCATTGTGATTGGATTATCTTATCCAGAAATGGACGAATCAAATGAAGATACCCAGCAGCTTTCACAACGGACCAATCAGGTGTGAGCACTCAGCTGTTCGTAAGAAGACAGAAATGTGTTGGACCAATCATGTCTACACACTCACCAGCTTGAGGAAGGAGCCAATAGGAAGGAGCCACTCATTCCATGAAGATAGGATCAAGGAGGAGATGCTCATCTTCTATGGACCAATCACGTTCAGCTACCCAGCAGCTTGAAGAATGGACCAATGGGAAGGTGTCATTCGATCCAAGTGGATGGGATGGGAGAAGCAGCTGCAGGCGTGCCTCAACGCCATTGGTTGCATGCAGAGGAGAGGTGTCACGTTCTGAAGTCCTCAGACGCCACCTCGAGCTTCCCAAAAACCTATATAAAGGCCCCTTCAGCCTTCATTTCAACTCACACCAAAAACAAGAAAGAAAGAGAGAGAAAGTAGAGAGAGAGAGAGAGAGGAGAACGCCCAAGAGGAGAGGAAGAAGAAGAAAGAAGAAGAACAAGAAGAACAAGGTGGAGAAGAAGAAGAGAAGATCCAAAGGCGGATCGGGTTCGGGCTAGAGCGGGGTAGGCTAGGAACGGGGTCAGCCGGGTCGTCTAAAATCTGTGAGTTCCGGTAGCTAGGTTATAGTTTATTTCCTTCTATCGTTTCATAAGTATGTGGTATAACTCTCTAAACAATAATGTTTAGTAAAAATTGTGGAGAGTTATGCTGCAGAAATCTCTGTGAGGTTGTGACGGGTAATCTTCTAGAGAGAGAAGTTATGCCGTCAGATCTCTTGTGTTGTGAGGTTGTGTTAGGTAACCTTCGGGGAAGGTTATGCTGGCAGATCTCTTTTGTGTGTAAGATTGTGATGGGTAACCTTCGGAGAAGGTTATGCAGTCAGATCTTGTTTATGCAGGTGGATAGAGATGCCACGGTTGTGAGGTTATAGCATGGCTATGCCGCTAAACCTCGAGTGCATACTAACATGGTGGTGCGTAAGGCCCATATGTTGAGTATGACTCCGATGTGGAAAGATCACGGACGGCTGAGCCGCCAGATCTTGTTTGTGTAGATGCGTATCAATGCATCGGTTGTGGGGTTATAGCATGGCTATGCCGCTAAACCTCGAGTGCATGCTAACATGGTGGTGCGTAAGGCCCATATGTTGAGTATGACTCCGATGTGGAAAGATCACGGACGGCTGAGCCGCCAGATCTTGTTTGTGTAGATGCGTATCAATGCATCGGTTGTGGGGTTATAGCATGGCTATGCCGCTAAACCTCGAGTGCATGCTAACATGGTGGTGCGTAAGGCCCATATGTTGAGTATGACTCCGATGTGGAAAGATCACGGACGGCTGAGCCGCCAGATCTTTCGAGGTTCGTGTGGGTACTCTTCCGAGGCAAGGGAAGCTCTGCCTCAGAACCGAGGGTATGAGGCATAGTGGTGCGTAAAGGCCCATATGCTAAGTACTGAGAACATGTGGCGTGTCTAACCACATGTTGTTTAGGAAGGTGTAGTCAAGCGCATTCTCGCACGTCAGAGCCCAACCGGATTGGCAGCGTGGAGGCTGTGCATAAAGGGAGGAAGACTCGGAGGATAACCTGGTCAGCTGCCTTGGCCGAGTATGGTACCATATGAATATGGGATCCAACCAGACATTGGCATGGTGCGCCAGTAAGGCCAATAGATGGGAGGATGAACCGGGTACCGCGATGGACTGTAGTGCCCGGGTGAAGGCGTTCATCTAGTTTCTGTGTGATTCCGGATGAGCGTGAACCTTCACAGGCGTGGGCTGAGAATGTGGCTTATGCACCTAGAGGCCTCACTGCATGTAGAAGTCAAGTATTCCGCTACTTGATTAGGGTTGCTTTGCATATAGATTGATTGTGTGCATTGCTTGATTGATTGATTGCTTGTTTGAGTGTTGTTATAGTCTTGGATTGATCGTACCTGTTCTTGTTTGATTGGGGTATGGTTAGTCTTAAGGCTATAGCAACAATATTGCATAATTTGCTTTGTGTTGCAGGTGGCGGATGAGATCCCGCCTTTTTCTTTTGGGGTTTGGGTTTGGGGAATAACCTTTGTATAGAGGGTCCTGAACTCACTGAGTAACATTAGGTTACTCATGATGATTATTTGTCTTACAGGTAACCCTTAGTTGAAGCCCGTGGACGGGAGGCAGAACAGCTGAAGACCGGAGTAGATTGGCTTGGCTTTTGTAAAACTCGATTTCAGGTTATTATATGCAATAGCTATGCTTTGGGCATTAGGCCTTGCCGGAAAAATAGTATAAAGTTTTGTAAGAACTTGTTTTGACAAGGTTATTATATGAAGTTATTTCTTACAAATCTGGCCTCTCGAATGATATTAGCTCTTGTCCGGAGCTAACACAACTCAAGACCGGAGGAGCAGGTTGCAAAGCCTTAACCGATGGTCGAGAGGGTCGTATTCATCGGATTAGCTGACTTGGGCTCTGATTTGTTCTTAGACCCAAGACGGCCTATCTTATGAACCTCGACACTTGTGGCATCTGCGGTTTAGTCTATTCATAGCCGAACCGGGGGTGTTACATGCCCTAACCATGGCTTTTCAGAAGGTAACCTTTGGAACATCTTTTACAATGGGATTGATCATAAATACAAGCTTTCTCTCGATACCGCGAGCAATGGTAATTTCATGACCAAGTCGGTGCCGGAGGCAAAGCTTTTGATTGAGAATCTCGCTGCTAGTGATGCCAATGCATGCCCTGACTACAATAGAAGCGTGAAGACCACGAGCTCATCAGAATCAGCTCAAATCTCGGAGCTAAGGAACATGGTTTCACAACTACTTAAAGCCGGCAAGGAGTTCACGCCATTGAAGATGCCCTAGCCACAAATGAAGACACTCTTATGGATTTCATGAGAGATGGCACTGAAGAGAATCTAGAGGAAGTCAACTACATTGGAGGAAACTATGGGAATAGAGGATTCAATCCACCATTTCGCGCGCATCCAAACCTATCATACCGGAGCAACAATGTGGAGAATCCAAATGACCAAGTCTACCCCAATCAAGGAGCGTATCAAGGAGGCCAATACCAATCCAAGCCACAACAAGTCTATCCAAGAGGGATGTACCAAGTGAAGCAACCATTCACTTTTTCTCAAGAAACAAATCCAACCCAAACCGGAGAGAAGGTTGACGTGGCGTTGAAGAAATACATGGAGGAGCAGAGATTGATCACCAAGAACCTATATGAGAAGCTTGATCACATGTTTGGTGATCTAAGCAGCAAGTTTGGGTCTCTCTCTACTCACGTTCAAAAGCTTGAGGTGCAAATCGCTCAAACAGCCGAGGCGGCCAAGAAACAAAATGAGGTAAACACTCAAAAATTTTGTAGTGTTGTCTCATCTATAGATGGCACATTGTTCCTACACTATCTCAAGGGGAAGAAGAAGAAAATGAGCCTAAGGAGAGGCACAAACCGGAGAGATACAGTTGGGAATCAAGAAGAGCTTACAAGAGAAGACTTGAAGGCAAGCCACTACAAAAACAAGAAGATCCGGGGAAGTTTGTGATAACTTCAAGTATCAATGGCATTCAACTCCATGATTGCCTATGTGATACTGGTGCTAATGTTAATCTAATGTCTCTTGCACTTGCAAAAGATTTGGGATTCAAGGAATTCAAGAGCCCCAAGATAAGAGTCGAGTTCGCGGATCTATCGTGCATGGAACCTATGGAATGCTTGAAGATGTCATGATGGAAATAGGGGGTCGATCGGTCCCAACTGACTTTCAAGTCATGATTTGGGAAGGCTCAAAGAGGAATCAACTGATTCTTGGAACCCCATTCCTTGCTACAGCTGGAGCGGTCCTAAACTACTTTGGGAATCATCTATCTTTTGGCCACATCCGGCAAGATATCTTTTTCCCAAGTGTAAATTTCAGGTCAGTGCCAAGTGCGACCAAGCTACCACCAGAAGAAGCCACTCTCACGCCTAAGAAAGAAGCCGTGATGCATGGAGAAAGAAGAGAGAGTGAGCGCTACCCAAAACCAAAGGAGAAGAAGAAAACATTGGAGCCGAGGCATGAAAATGTCTTTAAGGAATCAACTCCATCTCACTTCCAACCTTTGATGAATATGGAGCTGAAGAGGAGACTAATGGTGCACCTAATCTCTTTCACAAGATAAGAATCTTTACACCAAAAGATTCGGAGCTTAAAGGTGACCAATCCATTGAAGAGAAGCTTGAGAGAACTATGAAGCTTTTCCCCAAGGCATTGGTTTTCAAAGATGATGTGAGAGATGACTATGGCGCGACAACACCACCACAAGAGCCACTGAACCGGAGAATGGAGAAGCTAAAGGGATCCTTTGCCCTTCAGCCACTCTTCACCACGATTAAAGAAAGAGAAGGAGTCAAGCTAAATGACTTAAAACAAAAGCGCTTTATGGGAGGCAACCCATATGGTTTTTAACTATCTATTTCTATTTTGCAGGAGTTTTTCAAAAATCAAACAAAAATACAAAAATATTTTCTTAGGATGAAGACCCAAAGGAGACCAAACAATGGAAGTGTCCCACCCAATGAGCCCACCCTTGTACAAGGCGTTTCTCTTCAAAAGGTAAGTAAACTCTCACCTAGTATTCATTTCTAATCACTCTTGATCTTCACTTGAAAAATCGTTTAAACCATTGCACTTTACAAATATATTTCATGGTTTAACTTGATTTACATTTGATGATTGGAAAGAATACATAATCACTTGTCAAAACTCATTTCTCACTGAAATTACAAGAGATTGAACTATAGTTTGAAATTTGGATCATTGACCAAGACCAAATAAGAATTTATAGTTTGTGCTTTAATCTCTTGGATTGTGAACTTCAAGTTGGTCACTTGAGGATCACAATCTGAGAAACCATCTAATCATGATTTCAAGTGTTTTGCAAGGAGTTAACCATTTGACAGGAAGGAGAAATAGAGCAAACCTATAACCACCTCAAAACCAACATGCATATGGCGGCCAAAGGGAGGTTAAAAGGAGATACATAGGCCATCACACGAAACAAGGCGGCCACCACTTGGGAATGACACAGGAGGGTTATTAAAACAATTCGGTCGAAGAAAATCTCAATTGGCCCGAGTGGATTTGAAGAAATTCAATCCGGACATTTCTCTCGGCCATACCGCGCACAAGGAGACCAATTACGGCCAACTCCTAAACGGCGTGACCAAAGTCCACCAAACTTCACAGGCGACCATAAAATCACATTTTGGTCGGCAAATCCAAAAGATAGGACGGAGAAATCATCACGGATCATGAGATAGACGACGGAGCTCATTCTGGCCGATGGCGCGCAAGCAATATGGCCGACAAAACCAAATCACGGCATAGGCGCGCCAACCGGTTGGAAAACTCTTCTTTGAGCTTAACTAACACTTTTATGCAGGAAGAAACGAAAAGGAACGAGCCAAACTTCACATGGCCAAGGAAACTCCTTCCCGGAGCCGACTTGACCATTTTGTGAAGGAAGTCTCAATCCGCTCGTACAAATGCTCCCAAACTTCACCAGAGGCTATAAAATACCAGGTTGGTCGATGAAATTTCAATATAGGTCATGAAATTTTTGACGGTTTGTTCTGTAGTTCACAGCACCACATTTTGGCCGACCGAATATACCAATCTCGGCCAAAACACAAACCGGCGGAAACCAAGGCCTGAAATTAAAAACTCACCGACCAATATTGCCTAAAGAAGTGTAGAATGACCCAAACCAGAACTGATCTTCATTATAAATTGGTCGACATTTGGTAACATCATCCTAAACCTTTTTCTTTTCAATTTTTCATTTGAACTTCATGTTATGCCTCTCTTAATCCGATTTGATTTCACCGGGACGGTGCAAGTTAAGTCTGGGGGGATTACTAACAATGTTTGTTCATTTTGGCATTTTCATTTGCATTTTTCCCTTTTATCGAGTCGTTTTTATTGAGTCAAAATTTTTGTCGAGAATCATGACCTTATCTTGGATCTAACCATGGTTGTACTAATGTTTAAGTGACCATTGAGCAGTTCTTGGCAATACATCTTACCACAGGTGCACTATGAGTTGATCGATCTACCAAAAACGCCTACATCTCTAAAGACTTGAGAAGGATCCATCTTTGACTCCGCCCTTAATGAACTTAATCTTCTCAGCTAGGGGCTTGGCATACAAATGGCATGATTCCTCATCCTCTCCATCAAATGAAAAAGTCTTAGTGAGTTCGTGCTTCCCTCTCTCTCCCCTTCAAATTTAAAGAAAAAGCGTAAGGTCCAAGTAACCGGGGATTCGGTGGCAAACACCATCAATACTCGCGTCTATGGAAGGCCTATGAATCCAAGCAACCGGGGATTCGGTGGCAAACACCATCAATACTCGCGTCTGTGGAAGATCCAAGCAAAACCTCTATAATAAAGAGAAGGAGTTGAATAAAAAAATACTTCGCTACCCTAAAAAAGGGATGAATCAACTCAAAGAAGTGAGAAGAGAGAGAGGAGAAACATGGAGTAAAAGACAAGTGCCAAACAAGGGGATGAGAAAGAATCTAAAAGCCGGCTGATCGATACTCCCTAGTTGAGACCACACCTTTAGAAATGAAAGGAGTCAAGGGTGGCGAATTGGATTGTCCAAGGAGAGGTGGACCGCTTTGGGAAAATCGCAAAACTCATGGTATGTACTTTGTTCTTAATTCAAAACTTGCCAATGCTGTCTAGACTTATTTTCTACCGAGACATGTCCGGTAAGAGCAAAGAAGCCCATGGAGGATTTGGAGTGTCTAATGGCCCGAGCAGCAGCGCCAAAGGCCTTGATCGATAAAGAAGAGGCCTGGCTAATGTTTGGAGCTTTCCTTGGTACAATGTCGGCCCATACACGACGTGGAGAAGAAGGCTCGCCGCATGAGAAACTTTCCTTTTCTGCATGAAGAAAACCCTACGCGACTTCGCCCATATATACATGTTTTTAGCCGCTGAGAAGAGAGTCGAGAGTCCAGCCCGAAAATTATCAAAGAGTTCACGTGTGAGAAGAGAGAGAAGAGAAGAGAAGCCCTAGGAGATCGTCCAAGAAGAAGGAGGCGCCGCTCAACTCTTGTTCTTTCTTTTTCATTGTTTCCATTTCTATAAACTTGATTTTAAGAGTTTTCAAGGGAGAATCCGACTTTGTTCATCAATAGAGAAGCTTTCTTCATCCCTTTATCTCTTTTAATACTTGCATAATGTTTACAATCATGCTTTGCTTGCTTGTTTGCATCATGGCCGAGTAGATCTCTTAGTTAGGCCGAGGAGATCTATGGTGGCCGTGATGATTTGATTGTGTTGCAACTTAATTGGGATTTATCTTATGGATCTTCACCTTTACTTGAGCTTAATGCATGATTACTCTACCGTACATCTAGTAATCTGATCTTAGAGAAATAGAACCACGACAGTGCTGAATCTAGATCTCAAAACTAGTATTTGGTGAGCAATAGATCATAGCCAACGAAAGCTGAGTTATGGTTTATTGTGAACAATTGAATCTTGATCATCTTTAATGCATGTTTGCAATTCTAATAGCCAACGAAAGCTGAGTATATTAGGTTGTTTTAAACATAGTGGTTGGAGCCACGACAGTGGAAAGACCATACACTAGTGATTCATGTTCAAGACGGCTCTACACACATCCCATGCAACTATCTTTTCATCATTGCTCCATATGATTGTCCTTTGCCTAACTCTTGTTTTAAATTGCTTACAACCTCACTCACATCTCTTTTGTTTTGTTTTCTTATTCTTAGGTCCAAAACCATCTCATATTGCGAGCTAGCTTAAGACCAATCTCACAAGGTGTTAAGTGAGAACACTTCCTCCTCGTGTTCGACCCCGACTACAACACGGCTGTGCACTTGCAGCTCATTAGTTGGGTTTATAAATTGTGAAAATTTGAGGCAATCTAAACCCGCCATCAACTTGCAGAGGTCTAAGAGTTTAGTAAAACCTGACTCAACATCAATGCTCTCGTATCCGCCCCAATAGTTCAATCTCCAAACTGGGATTACCCATTTGAGATTATGTGTGATGCATCTGACTATGCAGTAGGGGCAGTGTAATATCCCGCATCAGAGCGGAATTTTTGCCGCACAATCCCAGTCCCAATGGTCCGGATTGGATGATCAACTCTGAAGACGAAGAAAAGATAAAGCTGTTTCAAGAACGGTGTGACCGGGATAAGGAATTTCCGGACATTTCCGAGCAAGCTAAGTGAATGCTCAAAAGCATGGAACTGACGAAAGGATTAAAATAGGAAATTTTAATTATCAAGCATGACGGGGACGAAATCCTCCGGAAGAGGAAACGTACGAAACCCTCCTCGAAAGGAAAGAGGCGGATGGGGCAATGGGATGACGACACCAGCTACTTGGAGATGATAAGAATGATTTCAACCAGTGAGGAGGCGACACCAGCAGCTACATGGGACGAAATTGTGCTGGACCAATCAAGTGTGAGCACTCAGCTGCTCATAATGGACGAAAATGTGTTGGACGAATCATGTCTAAGCACCCAACAGCTTGAGGAAGGAACCAATGGGATGAAGCCACTCATTCCAGGAAGATAGGATCAAGGAAGTGATGATCATCTTGAATGGACCAATCAGGTTCAGCTACCCATCAGCTTGGAAAATGGACCAATGGAAAGGTGCCATTCAAGCTGAGTGGATAATGATGGATGAAGCTGCTGTAGGCGTGCCTCAACACCATTGGTCCACACAAGGGAAAAGGTGGCGCCATTCTGGTGGAGGAGATCACTCACCTGCTTCACTTCCCAGCCTATAAATAGGACCACTTGGCCTCATTTCCAAACCACATCAAAATCAGAAAGAAAGAGAGAGAAACTAGAGAGAGAAATAGAGTGAGAGGGAGGACGCTCAGAAGAAGAAGAAAGAGGAGGAGGAGGAGAAGAAGAAGAAAGAAGAAGAAGAAGAAGAAGAAGAGAGGGAGCGTTCGGGCAGAAGCTTAGGGCAAGCCGGCGGTTCAGCGGTAAACCCGGAGTAGTAAACCTAGGCTAGAAACCGTTCAGCCGAAAGCACTGTGAGTTGTGGTGATGTTTGATTGCTTGCTAGGGAATGCTGAGTTGTGGTGATGTTTGATTGCTTGCTAGGGAATGCTAGATTGATTGATTGATTGATTGCTTTGATTGTTTGATTGATTGCTTTGATTGTGTGGTTCTTTGTTATGATGCTTGCTTGTTTGTTAGATCTTGTTTATTGTTATCATATTGCATGTGAGGTTACATGGTTACTTGTTTGATGTTGATGTTGGCGGTTCGGTCTTCTTTGGTACCCCTTCCTAGCAAATGGACTGGCTAGGTGGGAAGACTCGGAGAGACGGGATAGCAGCCTATGGCCGAGTACTATTCCACCTCATGTAGTCAATGATTGACTAATGAGAATACTCGGAGAGACGGGGTTGCTGCCTATGGCCGAGTATGGAATAGACAGCCCGGGACGTGACCATCTGGGAGACAGAACTCGTTGGGTTGTGAACCGTGGAAACGGCGATCCAACGGGATGTGACTGTCTGGGAGATGGAACTCGGGTAGTGATGTTCTATCTCGCGTGCCTGTGTGGCTGTGAGATAGGTGTTCACGGGAAGTACCGAACGCGCAAAAGAGAAAGTGGTTGAGTGTGATGTTAAGTTTATTTATTGCATGTTTGAGCATTGATTGATTGTTGTTGTTTATAATCTCTGATTGATCGTGCATGTTCTTGTTTGATTGTTGTGCGGTCAGTCTAGGGGTTATAGCAACATTGCTTGTTGTGTGTTATTTTGGGTTTTTGGGTTGGGATTATTATTGCTTGTTAGTGGGAGCTACAACTCACTGAGCGATTAGCGCTCACCCCCCCACTCTCTTTTGCAGGAAACCAGTAGTTGGAGCAAGGACGTTAGGCCGCCAGCGTAGTTTGTCTTGCCTTTGTAAAATAAACGCTTTTGAATTTATGTAGTGTGGGTTTTGGGCATTAGGCTCGAATGTGATGTATTTCCGATGTTTTGTGAAACCTTATATAGATTAATAAAGTTTATTTTCTATATCAACTGGTTTCATCTGATATTAGCTTTGTCCGGGCTAACACAACTCTCGGCTTTGGTACGGGTTGAAAAGCCTTAGGCCGTGGCCAAGAGGGTCGAGCTCGCGGGACGGGCTGACCTGGACTGTGATGTGTTCTTCGTCCGGGACGGCCTATCCAGCAAACCTCGGCAAATTGTGACGCTCACCGGCTTTGTCTATGTGTTTAGATCGAGTCGGGGGTGTTACAAATGGTGGTATCAGAGCATGGTTCATGATCATGCTTCATGGGACTCAGTTTTCAAAGCATTTTCTCGAGTCAAAATGAGTCGCAAAGGCAATTAGGAAGCTGGTACGTTCTTGCATATTAGTAAGACAGGTTAGGACTCACCCTTGATGGTTGATACAGATGTCGGAGAGATGCTTTTCCTTAGGTATAGATTTAGCTAAACCTTCAAGACCCGTTTAAGGTCTCCGGTCAGGTAAGTATGGGTTCTAACTCTCTTATTGGGTGATTGATTGAGTGCTTGTTTGTGTGTTTGAGTGATTGATATATTCGGTTAGGAAATCCTTAGAAGCCTTACCCATGGAAACAAACCTAGGATCCTTCCCATAAACCAATAGAGTTTAGGAAACCGTAGTGGATACCCGTATGGAGAAGAGAGAGTTGCTTCATGGTTAGAATTCGGGGACGAATTCTTTTAAGAGGGGGAGAATGTAATATCCCGCATCAGAGCGAATTTTTGCCGCACGATCCCAGTCCCAATGGTCCGGATGGGATGATCAACTCTGAAGCGAAGAAAAGATAAAGCTGTTTCAAGAACGGTATGACCGGGATAAGGAATTTCCGGACATTTCCGAGCAGCTAAGTGAAAGCTCAAAAGCATGGAACTGACGAAAGGATTAAAATAGGAAATTTTAATTCTCAAGCACGACGGGGACGAAACCCTCCGGAAGAGGAAACGTACGAAACCCTCCTCGAAAGGAAAGAGGCGGATGGAGCAATGGGATGACGACACCAGCTACTTGGAGATGATAAGAATGGTCTAAACCAGTAAGGAGGCGACACCAGCAGCTACATAGGACGAAATTGTGCTGGACCAATCAAGTGTGAGCACTCAGCTGCTCATAATGGACGAAAATGTGTTGGACGAATCATGTCTAAGCACCCAGCAGCTTGAGAAGGACCAATGGGATAAAGCCACTCATTCCAGGAAGATAGGATCAAGGAAGTGATGATCATCTTGAATGGACCAATCAGGTTCTGCTACCCAGCAGCTTAGAAAATGGACCAATGGAAGGTGCCATTGTCATGGAAGGATATGATTGGTCCAAGCTGCTGGAGGGTGTCTTCACGCCATTGGTTCCACACAAGGGAGAGGTGCCATTCCTGAAGCAAGGAGATCACCACCTGCTTCCCTCCAAGCCTATAAATAGGACCCCTTGGCCTCATTTCCAAACCACACCAAAATCAGAAAGAAAGAGAGAGAAATAGAGAGAGAAATAGAGTGAGAGGGAGGACGCCCAGAAGAAGAAGAAGGAGGAGGAGGAGGAGAAGAAGAAGAAAGAAGAAGAAGAAGAAGAAGAAGAGAGGGAGCGTTCAGGCAGAAGCTTAGGGCAAGCCGGCGGTTCAGCGGTAAACCCAGAGTAGTAAACCTAGGCTAGAAACCGTTCAGCCGAAAGCACTGTGAGTTGTGGTGATGTTTGATTGCTTGCTAGGGAATGCTAGATTGACGTGATTGATTGTGATTGATTGATTGATTGCTTGATTGTTTGATTGATTGCTTTGATTGTGTAGTTCTTTGTTATGATGCTTGCTTGTTTGTTAGATCTTGTATATTATTATCATATTGCATGTGAGGTTACATGGTTACTTGTTTGATGTTGATGTTGGCGGTTCGGTCTTCTTTGGTACCCCTTCCTAGCAAATGGACTGGCTAGGTGGGAAGACTCGGAGAGACGGGATAGCAGCCTATGGCCGAGTACTATTCCACCTCATGTAGTCAATGTATTGACTAATGAGAATACTCGGAGAGACGGGGTTGCTGCCTATGGCCGAGTATGGAATGACGTGACCATCTGGGAGACAGAACTCGTTGGGTTGTGAACCGTGGAAACGGCGATCCAACGGGATGTGACTGTCTGGGAGATGGAACTCGGGTAGTGATGTTCTATCTCGCGTGCCTGTGTGGCTGTGAGATAGGTGTTCACGGGAAGTACCGAACGCGCAAAAGAGAAAGTGGTTGAGTGTGATGTTAAGTTTATTTATTGCATTAATTGATTGTTGTTGTTTATAATCTCTGATTGATCGTGCATGTTCTTGTTTGATTGTTGTGCGGTCAGTCTAGGGGTTATAGCAACATTGCTTGTTGTGTGTTATTTTGGGTTTTTGGGTTGGGATTATTATTGCTTGTTAGTGGGAGCTACAACTCACTGAGCGATTAGCGCTCACCCCCCCACTCTCTTTTGCAGGAAACCAGTAGTTGGAGCAAGGACGTTAGGCCGCCAGCGTAGTTTGTCTTGCCTTTGTAAAATAAACGCTTTTGAATTTATGTAGTGTGGGTTTTGGGCATTAGGCTCGAATGTGATGTATTTCCGATGTTTTGTGAAACCTTATATAGATTAATAAAGTTTATTTTCTATATCAACTGGTTTGATCTGATATTAGCTTTGTCCGGGCTAACACAACTCTCGGCTTCGGAACGGGTTGAAAAGCCTTAGGCCATGGCCGAGAGGGTCGAGCACGCGGGATGGGCTGACCTGGGCTGTGATGTGTTCTTTGCCCGGGACGGCCTATCCAGCAAACCTCGGCAAATTGTGACGCTCACCGGCTTTGTCTATGTGTTTAGATCGAGCCGGGGGTGTTACAGGCAGTGCTTGGCCAAAATATAGACAAGAAACTCAATGTCATCTACTATGCAAGCAAGACTATGGATGATGCTCAATGCAAGTATGCGACTACGGAGAAGGAGCTCCTCGCCATCGTCTTTGCCTTTGAGAAGTTTCAAAGCTATATAGTTGGGTCTAAAGTGATTGTGCACATTGACCATGCTGCCCTTAGGCAAATCTTTGATAAGAAAGATACAAAGCCAAGACTTCTGATCGCGGGATCAGGTCTTCCCCTTTCCTATCCCTGATTCTGCAAGTGCACAGGTCAGAAGTAGTAAACGGGTATCGAACACGAGGACCAGATTGCACACTACAAGCTATGAGTTGAGATCGAGCTAGGGCAAAAGTATAAGTTGGTTGAGTGCAGAGAAAGTAAAGCATGCAAGTAATAAAGAAAGTGAGATTCAATAGGAGAGAAAGGCTAAGCAATAGGATAGTCTTGAGATAAGCAATTCAAGAAGCATGAAATCAATCAATTAGGGTTACCGCACTTAGGTGCTAATCTAGAACTTGAAACACTATGGTATGATCATTCCACTGTCGAGGCTCCGACCCCTTTGTTAATCTACCTAGTCGCTAAACTTTTGGTATGTCCCTAGGTGATTAAATCAAGCATTAGTTCGATAAGTTCAATTGTTCACAACCTACAAGTAGATCAACTTTCGCAGTCTAAAAGAGATTGCCCACCAAATACTAGTTCAGGCGAATGATACAGCACTGTCGAGGCTCAAATCAACCTAAAGGCATATGCTAATTGGCCAGATTAACAACAAGCATTAAGTATAAGCAAAGATGGAGATTATAAGTAAAACCCTAATTGTGATCAATCATCAAGCATACATGAATGCTATCCTTTGACTTCCTATCACTTAACAAGTAAACTACTCAGACATAGAGAAGGAACACGAATTCATATTCATAAGAACAGAGATTCGAATCCTCTCTAGAAAGAGTAACAAGCAAGAACAAAGTAAAAGCAAGCAAAACTTTATTAAAGATGTAAAGTATATTGTGGTCTCTCTCCTTCTTGAGTTACAAGGCTAAAAAGAAGTATTTATAATGCACTAAGTATGAAAAAGCGGCTAGACCTAATCTAGCTAGGTCGGCGCCGGCTTTGGGCTTGAATTGTGCGGATTGGGCTTCAAAAACGGCTTCGGGTCGACCGCGGCGTTCGGACGGTCGGTCGGTGATATGATCATGGAGGAGGTTGCTGGGAACTTGGACCAGGAAGCAGCTGGAGAGCTTGTAGCAGAGGAGGAGCAGCTTGAACCTGAGGAAGCTTTGGAAGCCTTGGCCTTACCAACTGGTCCCATCACAAGGTCCCAGACTAAGATGCTCAACCAAGACATTGGAAGAGTACTTAGCCGTTTGAGTCGGCATGATCAGGAGCTTAAACATTCCACTTTGGTTTGTTTGAGAGCCCAACACTTGGGATAAAGAAGCAAGTGGATTTTAGTGTGCTCTTTTTCCCTGCCAAGGTTTTGTCCCTTTGGGTTTTACTTGGCAGGTTTTTAACGAGGCCTAAAGTCCACTTCCCATCACTTCTTTATTTCATGTTGTTTGGGTCCGGCCCATCACTCTTCATTTTGAACTTTGCCGCTGGCAACTGAAGAGTCCTTTTTCTTGTTTCAAACTTTCATTTATGTTTTGCTTCATTTTCAAGACTGATTGGAGCTTGTTCCAATCAGTTCTCTCTCTCTCTCTCTTCCTCTCTCCCTTATTTGTACTGGACGAAATTTCCCTTAGAGTTTATGCAACCTTGAATGAAAAACCTATTTCCTTTGTTTACTCAAAGATCTCTTAGTGTGATTCTAAGAACCCTTTCTCTTGGTGTGTTAAATCCGAGAAATCCCTTTAGTATAGTTGTGAGTTGTATCAACTATCTTAGAGGTGGTGTTGGAGATTCCTTTCCATTGGATCTCTGGTATAGCCATTCAATCCATTCCCATCTATCCCTTTCATCGATCCATTCCTCACTTCATCATCTCAATCCATTCCGCCAAGTTCTCTGGTTCCTTTCATTCCATCATCATCATTCAACCTCTACTTGCTTCAAAGTGCCGATCCTCAACAAGGGGTCTATCAGTCGGGACGATCGGCCGTACAGTCGGGTTGTGGCCGTGTCGGAACGGACGTGGCCGGATGATTTCATGGTCGGCCGGTGTGGTCGGACGGATGAAGATTTGGTTGATGGTTTCTCGGCCGGACGTGGGACGTTTTTTCCCGGCTCGGACGGATACATTGGCCATGGTACGCGAGAATGTTTGCGCGGCCGCGAGGCTTTACTCTTCGGTTCACGTGGCGTGGTCGTGCGCGGCTTGGCGTGGGCGGTTGTGGCATGGCCGACCGCGGGCTTTAGTTTCCCGGGTCGTGATGCGTGATCGGCCGTTCGGTTTTGGACTTTGGCCGAGACTTCAGACGGACGGAAGCAAATTTGGCCGAGAGCGGAACATGCGTTCCTCGGCCAGCCGTTCTGCGCGGTCTGGGCGCTGATTCTCGATAGAGCGGTGTTGGACAGTCTTCACTCTTTTGGCTATAACTCCTTTTCTACTCATCCAAATGAGGCCGTTCCAGTTGCGTTGGAAATTTAACTCAATCAGAGCATGCAGGGAACTGGTCTTGATGAAATCCATTAAGTAGATCTGTTTCTAGCTCCATCCAAAGTTGATGCAGTGGCATTGAACTGGTTTGAAGTCCAAAATCTCTGTTTTGCTCCAGAATGCACCTTTTTACCTAGAATGACTCTTTGCAATATAAATCCATAAAAAATACCTTTTAACACAAGAATCCACTAGAAAACCATTAGAAAACCATAGTAAAATAGCATAAAAAGCATGTAAAATAGAGGTATATCAACTTCTCAGATGGATCCTTTTGCTTCAAGAGTTTGACATAGAAGTTGTAGACAAAAAGGGAGTAGAGAATGGAGTTGCTGATCATCTCTCTAGGATGCGAGTTGACGACATATCCCCATCAATGATTCTATGCCTGAAGAACAGCTTATGGCAATCATGATCTTGAAAAAAGTTTTGATGAGAAGTCAGGCTGGAAGAAGTCAAGGCTTTGCGTGATGAAACTTGCCATGGTATGCTGATATAGTGAACTTCATGGTGTCTGGAGAAGTCCCTAGTAGTTTTGATGCTTACAAGAGGAAGAAGTTCTTCAAGGATGCTAGGCACTACTATTGGGATGAGCCTTACTTGTACAAGAGAGGACCAGATAGCATTTACAGGAGATGCATAGCTGAAGAAGATGTACAAGGAGTTCTTGAGCAATGCCATGGGTCTGCTTATGGAGGTCACTTTGCACATTCAAAACCGCAACTAAGGTTTTGCAATCTGGTTTATGGTGGCCTACTTGTTCAAGATGCAGCAAGTTACATTGCCAAGTGTGATCCATGCCAAAGGAAAGGAGGATCACCAAGAGGGATGAAATGCCACTAAACCCAATTCTAGAAGTTGAGATCTTTGATGTATGGGGAATAGACTTCATGGGACCTTTCAAACCTTCCTCAAACGGGCACAACTACATTTTGGTTGCTGTGGACTATGTGTCCAAATGGATTGAAGCCATTCCCTGCCCAGCCTGTGATGCCAAGGTTGTTATCAAACTGTTCAGAACCATCATCTTTCCAAGATACGGCATCCCAAGGGTTGTTATTTCGGATGGAGGTTCCCATTTCATCAACAAGGTGTTTGAGAAGTTGATGAAGAGTTATGGAGTCAAGCACAAGGTGCCACGCCCTATCACCCTCAAACCAGTGGGCAAGTTGAAGTCTCCAACAGACAGATAAGGCCATATTGGAGAAGACTGTGAGCTTCACTAGGAAAGGATTGGTCAGCAAGGCTTGATGAGCACTTTGGGCTTATAGACAGCTTACAAAACCCCCATTGGAAGGTCTCCTTTCAATTTGCTATATGGAAAGGATTGCCACTTACCTGTGGAGGTCGAATATACAAGGCTTTATGGGCAGTAAAGATGCTGAACTTTGACATAAAGGCAGCACAAGAAAGGAGGTAATGAACTTGTTTGAGTTGGAGGAAATCAGAATGAATGCCTATGAGAACTCCTGATCTACAAGATGAGAACCAAGGCAGCCCACGACAAACTGATTCGCCTTAAGGACTTCAAGGTTGGGGACAGTGTGCTCTTGTTAACTCCAAGCTAAGGTTGTTTCCCGGGAAGCTGAGGTCAAAGTGGTCGGGACCATTCAAGATCACGAAGTTCTACCCTACGGATCCTCACTCTGCTCAATCAAGAGGGGAAAGGAATTCACAGTGAATGGGCATAGATGCAAGCCTATCTAGGAATGACCCCCACAGAGGAGATCATCACTCCTCTCAAGATCCAACCCCGGCCTAAAAGGTAAGGTCAAGCTATGAGACCTAAAACAAGCTCACTTGGGAGGAATTCCCATGTCTATCTTGTACATATCCTGCGTTTTTCTCAGCTAAGTCTTGCAGGAACAGGTTTTAGGAAGGAGAGGCAACCAACTCGAGGCACAACTCGATCGAGCCAAGAGCAAGCTCGATCGAGCTGCCAACAGTCGAGTGGAGTGCTCCTGATGGCCGTCTCCCTCTCCAGACCACGACCTTGCCTCCCAGTTCTTTGGGGGGCACTGAGGTATCCAAACACCAACCCTTGTATATACCATTTCATATTTTCTTGCATTTGTTTTTTTTTCTTGGTTTTGCCCTCTTGAATCTTTCACTAAATTTTCTCACACAAGGGACTGTGTGATTTAAGTTTGGGGGAGGGTTCAAGAGATGATTTAACCTTGTTTTCTTTGTTCTTAGTTTTTCATTTATCTTTTGCATAGAAAAACCAAAAAAATCATAAAATTTTCAAAAAATCCAAAAATATTTTCATCTTTTTGCATTCATATTTGTTAGACTTGTTTAGGATTGCATTTTCACTTGCATTGTTGATTTGACTTTGAAAACTTGTTCATCTTTTGCGATTTCTTGAGTGCCCTGTTTTTAGATTCTTTTGTGCATTAGGGTGAGATTGATTGAGCAGCAAGAACCATGTTTATCTTGATCATATCACTGCATGCACATCTCATTCAACCATTGCTGTGATTTGATGCATTTCCCTATCTATTTGAACCATAACTTGATCTTTAATTACCAATGCTTGCATTTGATTTCAACTCATGGCTACCACATACATATCTGGACATTCTTTACCTATTTTCATATCCCTCTTGCTTGTCCAGATAGCTGATCTCCATCTTTGAGACAGTTACCACACCTTAAACCTAAGCCTTTTTCATTTCAAACCCCATATTATCTCTTGTGCGATTGTGAGAACCTTTCTTGGCTTTGCTTAGCATAAGGTGTTGTGTTTAAACCGGCAGGGGCAGTAGTTCTAGTTGTCTAGTTCTCTTGGGATTGTTTTCAGGCTAAGTTTGGGGGTGCCAACTCGAGCTCGATCGAGTTGGGTGTAAAAACCAGAAAAGTGGTAAAAGTTGGGAAAATCCAAAGGAAAAAGAGTTTAGTTAAGTCCAGGGAGTTGGCAGTGTTAAAAAGGGTCTAGTAAAGGTTTGGGAAGTTAAAAAAGGAAGTAAAAAGGGTTCTAAGTAGAATGAAAAGAAGGCAAAGCCTCAAGTGTCAAAAAGAAAGAAAAGTTCCCTAAGTGTTTAGAAAATCCCAAACCGCTAGATGTTACCTCAAGAAGCCTCTCCCTAGGAAGTTCTTAAAAGAAAAGTGAGCAAAGCTCCTCAGTTTCAAAGGCGAAATGCCAAAAAGGGTAGTTAGGATTTTGTTCTAAAAAGCTCTAAGTGTTGAACTCGATCGAGTTAGGATTAGGCGGCTCGAGCTGCTGTTCTTGCATCATCTTTGGTTCTAACACTTAGCCTTCTGCCAAAGCAAAGCCACTTTCTTGAGAGATCCCTGTTACTAAACCACCATACAAAAGAGACCCTCTTTGTCTCTTAACCCATAAACCCTTGAAACCAAATGAGTTGATTGATCTTGCATGTTTTTGGTTCACTGTTTTTGCTTAATGAATGTTAAAGGGATTTGCTGATTTGAATGCATTGTTTGAGTGACTGTGAAGTGGGATTGATGTTGATAAGCATGGTTAAATCTTAATGAATATCTCTCACCTTGTTGCATTCTAGAATCTCTAAGTTGGACATTTAGCAAATCGCTTTTGAGGACATGTTTTTAAGTGTTGAATCATTGTTTTCAAACCTCATCTCTTTCTTGTTCTATTTGTTTGCTTGAGGGCAAGCAAAGTTCAAGTTTGGGGGTGTTGATGTACTTGCATTTTACATAGTTTTAGTACATCTTTTATGCATCTTTTGCATAGTTTTAGCATCCATTTAGCATCATATCTTGTTCCTTTTCTCTTCTTATGCATTCATGTAGTTTTAGGTTGCATTTGCATACATATGCATGTTTGGTCCTTTGAAATAGGTCTTTTGGAGCATTCTGGAGCATATGGGACGTGAGGAGCATGGAGGGACTTGGGCATGGACGCAGCTCAACTGGATACGCAAAGGAAGAAGGGAGAAGCCATCTTGAAGACCAGCTCGACCAACCGGTCGAGTTCCTCAACTCGACCGGCCAAGCTTCAACTCGATCGAGCTGAGAAGTCAAAGTCAAACCCGAAAAATGTTGCTTCCCCCTTGACTTCCTTTGACCCTAAACCTAATCCTCTTGTATTTAAAGGCTAAAAGCCACGAAAAAACCACCAAGCTTTAGATTATTTTGTTTTAGTTTCTTTTAATTTATTGTCTTTTACTTTTTAGAACCTAATCCATCTTTGTGTTCTTGAAGCTCTTGCTTCTTGAATCCTAGATCCTGGATAATCTTTTGTATTTGCACTTGCTTATTTCAATAAAAGTTGTTTATTTCATCTCCTCTTTCTTATGATGTCTCTTTTATTGCATTTGCTTGTGTTTACATTCATGTGTAGTGAGTAGTTACCCATTAGGGTTTGAGATGGGATAGATTAGAGGTTTCATATGCTTAATCCTTCTTGCTTATGGTCTTAATCTAGATTCTCTCTCTTTTGGATAATCTTAAGGCTACATGACCACTACCCCTGGCTTGTATGTCCTTAGGCGATTCTCCACATGGAAGTGATGGAAATCGCTGGAAAAGATCCACTAAGAGCTCCAATATCTCTTGCTCTAGAAATAGAGGTCTAAGGGGTTGGATGGATTAGTTTGGGCAATGATCCTATGGCCTCCAAGGTTTGATTCTCACTGGCTAACCCCCTGTTTCTGAGATCATTCCTTGGTTGATAGCTTTCACCTTGGGAAAGGGTTGGCTAGGCATTGAGAAGCCCAATATCAAGAGAAGCCTTGATACAAGGAGTTTTAAGAGCAGATTGATTAAGTGTAGATTCCCTGATTGCAAAACCCTGTCTTGAACCCTAATTCTCTCTTAGCTTGTTAAAGTCGCTGCCTTTAGCTTTTTACTTCAACTCGACCCTAAACTCGATCGAGCTGGTACTCTGTTCCACTCGACTCGAGTCCTTGGTCGAGCTGTTGCTCTACTGCTTTATTTACTTTTATTGCATTGCATTTCTGTTTCATTTAGGTTGTTAGTGTTACCATCTTATCATTACTGCTTGCTTGACTTCCTGGTTGTTTCATATTCTCATAGAGTGACAATTTCCCATTTTGGATTGATAACCCTTATACTATAATGACTATGATGGTTAAGGGAATTGTTGATTGTGATTGTGTTTGCATCTTACCACCTCATCTTATATACCACTGTTGCATTCCACCACATTTCATTCATATCTTTCACATCCACACACAAATCCTATCATCAATGTGTCACATAGTTTTAATGTTACTGATCTATCTCCTTATGAAGATGCAGATGAACCTGTTTTGAGGTCAAAACCTCTTGAAGAGGGAGGGAATGATGAGGACATTGACCCAACTAAGGTCATAGAGAACATACTGGTGGTCAAGGACTCACCCATGACGCGTTCCAAGACCAGGAGACTTCGAGAACGATTCAATGAAGCTGTTGAGACCCTCCTCAACACCATGTTCCTTGGAGATTTTCTCAATACCCCGCCGCCTGACAACAGCTGCTTGAGGAACGACGTTAACCCCTTGAGCAACACCATTGCCCTGGAACTAGCCTTAATGGAGGACTTTGCAAGCATGAGCCTAGAGGAGGATCACACTCATTCAAGGCACTGTAAGTCTATTTACTTGGCAGGTAATGGAGTTCAGAACAAGTCGGAGCTTGAGGACATGATCAAGACCCAAAATGTAGCAGACAAGGAGCTTAAGGAACATGAAGACGTTTTGGGAGCTACTGAAGAAGAAACACTTGAAGATCTTCACCAAGTCAACTCTCAAGGCACTGAAGAGGAAGACTTCATCATTGGACCAGCAAGGAGTGGACCCGGACCAGACAAGCTCTACTCAACACCACCTCAGCTCAACTCGCGCCAAAAGCAGGTATATTCAATTTATACAATTTGTGCAGGTAAGGGCGAGTATCCCAGTGGTTCTTAGGCTCAGAGACAACTCCAGTTCGAGCCCAGAAGAAGCCACACGAGTTTGGTTTAGTTTAAGTGTTATTTCCTTTTCTTGTATTTTTATTTATTTTTGCTTTTTGTTTCTGTTCAAGAGAGCGTGATGTGCTTTCTTTCCTTATTTGAATTTCGGCCCTAGGGCTAGCTGAAGAGCTGTTTATAAAGCTCCCCTGCAGCTTTGTATTTTTGGTTACCTTTGATTATTAATAAAATACCGTATTTCTTCTTTGCTCAAGCCGCCGCTTGCTTAGAACTCTAGCTTGTTCTCTTGTGTGTGTGATTCACCAAGGACGAGTTTGCTGTATCAGAGATCCTTCCATCATCTATGTGGTGCCATCGATCCACCTTCGACATCCCCTTTTCGTTCATACAAGAGAGAGCGTGATAGCCAGCTTGTTGAGCACCGCAAGCATTGTCTTATCAAGTCTTGTGGAATCAAGCATTGTCTTACCATCCTCATCCACAGATCTAAAGGAGACAGTGTTAAAGCCAGCCTTCAGATCCCATCAGTCCATCACGTTCCATCAGATCTAAGCCTCACCACCGAGTCTTACATCAGAGAGTATGGTGAGGACATCAAGTCATCATCAGCTGAGGAGCACAGAATCCAGAGCCCAGAGGAGGAGAGCATGAACCTGAGGAGAGCTAAGGAGACAAGCAAGCTATGTCTAGCTCAACTAGAGGCCGACATCAAACATCCAAGCTGAAACATCACTTGGAGAACATACTAAACTCATACAGAGTTCATCTCGAAGAAGAATCAACCAAAAAGGATTCCAGATTAAGGAGATATTGAAGATACATTCTGGAAGGTCTTCAATGGATCCGCAGAAGACATAGGTCAACTCATCGAATCATTACGGTCCAAAAAGGAGGATCAAAGCCACAAACCCAACTGTTATGGATTCTCAACTCATCAGAGGAAGTCGTCAAATTGGATTCGTGACCAAATTCAATTTGGTTCAAGAGTTATCGATCTTACAAATCGGGTAAACCGGAACTTTCCCGATTTGGATTCCGGCGTGCTAATTGGTGGTTTTCGATCAAGACCAGAAGGAATTGAGCTATAAACCAACCTGTTATAGAATCGTGACTCAATCTGGGAGCTTTTCAGATTGGATTCATACCAATAGCCGGTTCGGTTTGAGAGTTATTCAACTTTCAAACCAGATGATTCTCCACTTGCCTTATTTGGAAGCTCACGGGTTTAATCACTTACAAACCCGACTTTAGCGACCAGGAGAGATATCTACGCTTCCAGAAGATCCATCCAACCGTTCAGGATGTGTCTCTATGATCTTCACATGCACCAGCACCCACAGAATCAGGCGGATTCTCATATTTGTGAACTTTTCTTTTCTAGATGCGTTCACACTTAGAGCCATAAGTCACCAACGGCTCTTTCTTCTTTGCTGCTGCGTTTTGAAAGCTTATTCACTGAACCTAGACGTCCCAATGTTCCAATCCTTCACACCCAAGCTATCAAGATACAAGGAGCCTCAAAATTTCCTTATTTGGTCCGATTTGGTCATCAAGCCTCCAACGGCTCTATTGCTCCTTCATTGTTGCGATTTGTTTACTTATTTTAGCGTTAGACCGTTGTACTAGAGCCTATATAAGCTCAGTTTCGTTTTCATAGTAAATCACCCTTGAATATACATTTTAATAAAGTTGAGTTTTGTTCTTGTTTAAGCACTGTCTTGAGAGAAACCTTTGCTCTGTTCTTATTGTGTGAGATTCACATAAGACTAAGTGTCTTGCTGTATCAGAGATCCCCCTCATAATCTCTGTGGTGCCTTCAATCCATCTTGACCAGATTGCTTTCGGAATCAAGTTGTCTTGCTCAAGTGCTGCTTGTGGAATCATCCAGCATCCTTTCACCTCATCTCTACCTTCATCCATCAGTCATTCCGCCTGTTGCTCCTGAATCCTTGTGTAATAAGATTTGGTGGATTCCAATCTTACATCATCTGGGTATCAGAGCCAAAGGTTCTGCCTTTGGTTTTCTATCCCTCTATCTTGTTATTTGTTTTTGCTTTTTCGTTTTCCCTTTTGCATCATATAAGAAAACCCATAAAAATTGCTTCTCTTTGCTTAGTACTTTGTTTCTGTTGCTATTTCCATTTGATAAAACAAAAATCATAAAGAGTTTCTTGTGTTTGCTAGTTCATATTGCTTCAATCTGTTTCTGCTTGCATCATTCACATAAATCAAAAAAAAAATTTAAGAAAGTTCATCTAGTTAATTGTTGCATCATTGCTGTTTCTCACTTGATTTGTTTCTGTTCTGCTTCATTTTATTTTTCATAAATTGATAGTTTGCTTTTATTTGTTTCATTAAAACCGAAAAATCAAAAGAAAACAGTTTGTTAGAGTTGTTGTTAATTGAGTTAGTGAATTACATCAATTTGTGTTAATTTCATCAAAGTTGCATAGATGCTCCTTTGCACACTCTGAAATAGAATTGTAGAAAGGATTCCTCTCCACATGCTTGATTAACTCTTCATTCAAAACTTCAGGATGGGGTGGTATGCCTCCCCATTCTTCTTCGTCACGCTCTCTCTCCAGCTGATGAGAGTAGTGGTGGTACTTGGATTTGAAAGGTGTCTTCTTTGCAAATCTCTCCAAGAAAGCATCTCTAAAATCGATCCATGACTCGATTGTAGAGGGTGGTTCATGCTGCGCCCAATCTAGTGCTCGTCCAGCTAGTGATGTGCTGAATAGCATCATCTTCTTCTCAAAGTCAAAAACTCTATAGGAATCACAAAGATTGTCAAAGTGATCTATGTGCTCCAGTGCATACTCTGAAAACAGATCATGGAATTGATCTCTCTTCACGAACTTGATTAGCTCTAGGTCAATCTCCTCTTCTCGTGTGGCTAGAAAGTGCTCTTCTTGGTATGATGCGGCTTGGCTAGACGTCTCCAGGTCGGCTGCTTCAAGGTGAGGAAGAAGTTTCTTCTTGGTCTTCAAAGAGGATGGTCTTGGAGGACTATCCCATGAAGGTGGTGGTGTGATACCCCGTATCAAGACCTAAAACATCCCAAAGGCCGGGATGGGAAGATCAACACTCTGGGATTGGAAGACAAAGACGTGGGATCTAATACAGAGATCACAACGAAGACTTGGATCAAGACATGATCAAGAACGAACGAGCAGAAGTGAAGATACAGCAAGATTGTCCAGGTGGGACGATCATTGTACGAACATGGGAAGAGTCGACAGGACGACGAAATATCAAAGTTCTCCAAATCAAGAAGAGAAGAGTTTGGACGACATAAGAAACCATTCTAAGAAGTTTGGTCGAAGCAGAATGCAAATCGGACGAGCAGATTGAGAGATGGGACGAACGCCCAAGATCTATCCCGCAACGACTGCAAGAAACGTAAATGTTCGGGATGGAGGTATTCCGCACATTTCCAAGCAACTATGTGGAAGCTCAGAAACATGGAAATGAGAGAAGGATTAAAATAGGAGATTTTAATTCTCAAACATGACGGGGACGAAACCCTCCGGACAGGGAAACGTACGAAACCCTCTGGACGAGGAAACGTACTTTTGGAGCAATCTTGTTCTAAGCCAATCAAGTGGTGACACCAGCTACTTGAGGAGGATAAAGATGGTCTAAACCAGTAAGGAGGAGACACCAAGCTACTCAGATGGAGCCAAAACCGTTCAGCCAATCACGCAGTGACATTGAGCTGTTGGAATGGGACGAAATTGTGTTGGACCAATCGTGTGTCAACACCACCTAATGGGAGAGAGTGAGGCCGTGGATAAGCATTGTGATTGGATTATCTTATCCAGAAATGGAAGAATCAAATGGAGATACCCAGCAGCTTTCACAACGGACCAATCAGGTGTGAGCACTCAGCGATTCGTAAAAAGACAGAAATGTGTTGGACCAATCATGTCTACACACTCACCAGCTTGAGGAAGGAGCCAATAGGAAGGAGACACTCATTCCATGAAGATAGGATCAAGGAGGAGATGCTCATCTTCAATGGACCAATCACGTTCAGCTACCCAGCAGCTTGAAGAATGGACCAATGGGAAGGTGCCATTCGATCCAAGTGGATGGGGATGGGAGAAGCAGCTGCAGGCGTGCCTCAACGCCATTGGTTGCATGCAGAGGAGAGGTGTCACGTTCTGAAGTCCTCAGACGCCACCTCGAGCTTCCCAAAAACCTATATAAAGGCCCCTTCAGCCTTCATTTCAACTCACACCAAAACAAGAAAGAAGAGAGAGAGAAAGAGAAGAGAGAAGAGAGAGCCCAAAGAAGAAGGAAGAAGAAGAGGAAGAAGAAGAAGAAGAACAAGGTGGAGAAGAAGAAGAGAAGATCCAGAGGCGGATCGGGTTCGGGCTAGAGCGGGGTAGGCTAGGAACGGGGTCAGCCGGGTCGTCTAAAATCTGTGAGTTCCGGTAGCTAGGTTATAGTTTATTTCCTTCTATCGTTTCATAAGTATGTGGTATAACTCTCTAAACAATAATGTTTAGTAAAAATTGTGGAGAGTTATGCTGCAGAAATCTCTGTGAGGTTGTGACGGGTAATCTTCTAGAGAGAGAAGTTATGCCGTCAGATCTCTTGTGTTGTGAGGTTGTGTTAGGTAACCTTCGGGGAAGGTTATGCTGGCAGATCTCTTTTGTGTGTAAGATTGTGATGGGTAACCTTCGGGGAAGGTTATGCCGTCAGATCTTGTTTATGCAGGTGCATAGAGATGCATCGGTTGTGGGGTTATAGCATGGCTATGCCGCTAAACCTCGAGTGCATGCTAACATGGTGGTGCGTAAGGCCCATATGTTGAGTATGACTCCGATGTGGAAAGATCACGGACGGCTGAGCCGCCAGATCTTTCGAGGTTCGTGTGGGTACTCTTCCGAGGCAAGGGAAGCTCTGCCGCAGAACCGAGGGTATGAGGCATAGTGGTGCGTAAAGGCCCATATGCTAAGTACTGAGAACATGTGGCGTGTCTAACCACATGTTGTTTAGGAAGGTGTAGTCAAGCGCATTCTCGCACGTCAGAGCCCAACCGGATTGGCAGCGTGGAGGCTGTGCATGAAGGGAGGAAGACTCGGAGGATAACCTGGTCAGCTGCCTTGGCCGAGTATGGTACCATATGACGATATGGGATCCAACCAGACATTGGCATGGTGCGCCAGTAAGGCCAATAGATGGGAGGATGAACCGGGTACCGCGATGGACTGTAGTGCCCGGGTGAAGGCGTTCATCTAGTTTCTGTGTGATTCCGGATGAGCGTGAACCTTCACAGGCGTGGGCTGAGAATGTGGCTTATGCACCTAGAGGCCTCACTGCATGTAGAAGTCAAGTATTCCGCTACTTGATTAGGGTTGCTTTGCATATAGATTGATTGTGTGCATTGCTTGATTGATTGATTGCTTGTTTGAGTGTTGTTATAGTCTTGGATTGATCGTACCTGTTCTTGTTTGATTGGGGTATGGTTAGTCTTAAGGCTATAGCAATATTGCATAATTGCTTTGTGTTGCAGGTGGCGGATGAGATCCCGCCTTTTTCTTTTGGGGTTTGGGTTTGGGGAATAACCTTTGTATAGAGGGTCCTGAACTCACTGAGTAACATTAGGTTACTCATGATGATTATTTGTCTTACAGGTAACCCTTAGTTGAAGCCCGTGGACGGGAGGCAGAACAGCTGAAGACCGGAGTAGATTGGCTTGGCTTTTGTAAAACTCGATTTCAGGTTATTATATGCAATAGCTATGCTTTGGGCACTAGGCCTTGCCGGCAAAATAGTATAAAGTTTTGTAAGAACTTGTTTTGACAAGGTTATTATATAAAGTTATCTTTTTACAAATCTGGCCTCTCGAATGATATTAGCTCTTGTCCGGAGCTAACACAACTCAAGACCGGAGGAGCAGGTTGCAAAGCCTTAACCGATGGTCGAGAGGGTCGTATTCATCGGATTAGCTGACTTGGGCTCTGATTTGTTCTTAGACCCAAGACGGCCTATCTTATGAACCTCGACACTTGTGGCATCTGCGGTTTAGTCTATTCATAGACCGAACCGGGGGTGTTACAAATGGTGGTATCAGAGCATGGTTCATGGTCATGCTCACGGGACAAGCCGTTTTATCGAGTCAAAATGTGTCGCAAAAGCCAAATTAGGAATCCGGTTTGTTCTGCCTATTAGGATTAGTAAGTTAGGACTTACCCATTACCTGGTGCAGATGTCAAATCACAGAGGAGGTCACGAGAGGTCGAGGGATTTATCATTGGGTCAGGGTCAGAGTGCGCCAGAGGATATGGGTAGAAGTGAGCCATCAGATGTGGCTATGCACAGCAATGAAGAAGAAGGTCAGCCTGAGGAGATGATGCATGAAAACATTCTTAAGACAGATGGGCAAGCTGAGAATCCGGACTACGAATATCCAGAGAGAAGGGAGTACTCTATGTCACCTTACTCATCCTCCATTCACTCTCAAGGGACGAGGTCTCATCATCCACCGCTTAGGAATGTTCGAGTTGAGCATTCCGGATCTGCGAATCAACAAGCACGACAAGGTGCTGAGGCACCATCGGAACCAGGAGATCAACAACGGGCCGATACAACTTTATCCATGGTGCATGATCTTTTATCCCAAGTGTTGCACCAGGCCATACTAGGCACAAGCAACGGAATAGCTCTACCACCATACTTTCTCAAGATAGCAACAATCATGAAGACCTTAAGAACCTATCTATTCAATGGAGAGCCGGACCACTACCAGGCGGATGCATGGCTACAATGTGTGGAGAAGAACTTTTCAGCGACCAGATGTACAAACGACTTTAAAAGGGACGTTGGAGTCTATCACCTAGAGAAGGAGGCGTTAAGCTGGTGGGAAAGCATGAATCGACAGCAGGAGTATCACATCGACAGATGGGAAGGGTTCAAAAAGGAGTTTGAACAGAAATACTTTCCATCCGAAGCAGGAGATCACCTAGCCAATGAGTTTATGCGACTAAACCAAGGCGAGAAGAGCGTTCGAGAATATGAAGCGGAGTTTATGAGACTACAGCGGTATATCTCATACTGCAACGTGGATGATAAAGCCCTAGTGAGACAGTTCATGGAAGGACTAAAGCCAAAGATAGAAAGTCGACTACAGTCAGTCACTTTCAGTAATCTCCATGAAGTGATAGAAAGAGCAGTGGATGTGGAGGCGTATCTGCAAAAGGAGAAAGCCGCTTGGAAGAAAAGAAAAATGGATTCCAGAGCCGCAACTAAGTCAAAGAAAGGAGGCCAGAAATCCGGGAATGATGGCGAATCATGCTACACATGTGGAGGAAAGGGACATTTCGCTCGATCTTGTCCCCGTACTATTTCAGTACCAGATCTTCCAATACGTGCGACATGCTACATCTGTGGAGAGAAAGGACATTTCTCCCCAAATTGTCCTCACAAGATCGTTGAAGTGGCGACAAGACCTAGAAGCGTCGAGCTGACCAATGAACGGATCCCCGACCAATCGTCTGACAAGCATGGGTGAGGTGTCCGCATTAGACGCAGAAACATCAAACCCGTTGGGATCGGTAAAAGATCCTACCATAGAAAGATAAGGGTGCTAACTCTAACTTGTTTAAGTTATTGTTTGGGTGTGGTTGTTTTGTGTGATTGCTTGCTTGATTAGTAAGTATATTAGTATTGTGGTATGGTGCTAAGGAACAATATGTGTAGGTGGTAACCTGATATTACTATATTTTACACGGTTTTACTAAGGTTTTTATGTTTTCAATACAAATAATGTGGTTTTTAGCCCAAGAGGTAGTTTTCTTGTATATTCTGGTTTTGAGCATCATTCAGGTCAAAATAGCAAAGAAGAGTCCAAAATGGAGCAAAAAGAGTCAAATCACCAAGTTCCCAAGTCTAGAGCACCAAATCTACATTTCTCGCTAAAGACCAAACCGGAGCATCCGAAGTACGACCGCATATTCATGCCTTCCCGACGTCCAAAAGTCATGTTTCTTATATGGAAAGATAGATATTTGAGTCATGACCCGCGGCGAAGTGGAAAGAGGTCATTTGGATCACTCGTTGGACCGGAACTTATTTTCTACCAAGACATGTCCGACGAGCGCCTAAGTAGAGCCCATGGAGACTTTGATGGATCAAGAGGCCCGATACCGCGCCCAAGGCCTTGGCTCATCTTGACACTAGCATAACTCAATCCAGAAGCTTCCATTGGCCTGAACGCGGCCCATTCAAGAACTTGGAGAGCAAGCTCAAGCGGCTAAAGAGAAATGGAAACTTTCCTCTTCTGCGCGCGCTCAACTTTGCCGACCTAGACCCGCTCTCTACCTATATATACTTGCTTTTAGCCTCTTGTAATAAGAATCACCAGCCGCATAACAAGAAACACTTATTCAATAAAGTTCGGAGCCACTTAGGTGGTCTCCTTCTTCTTTCTTTTCTTCTTTTGCATTTGTATATAGCTTGCATGTTTCAATTTATATAGTCTAGAAGTAGAGATTTCTCCCTAAGGGTGAGGCGTGGTTTAGTCTATATTCCGCCGCCTCTCTCTCTAAGGATTCATGAGACTTCATCTACTATCTAAGACTCATTGTTGAATTATGGATCCTTCCAATGAGGACGTGATATAATGGCCATCTTGAAAATCGATTGTTAAAAGGGGAAACCCTATGGTTCTCCATCTTTATTTATGCTTAATGCTTGTTGCTAGAGTAGCTAACTAGTGACTTGATTTTAGGTTGATATACTCTCCAAAAGCTTGTTATATCTCCGGACACAATATTTGATGGGCAAATCGTTTTAGGCTACGAAAGTAGACCTAAAGAGTTTTGTGAACAATCATTACTTGGATGTAATGCATGTCTCACTCTACAATGACCAACGAAAGCTGAGCCCATTGGTTTAAGAGACATAGGGGATTGGAACCACGAAAGTGGAATAATCCTTCCTTAGTGTTTTGAGTTCAAAAGAATCGGATTTTAACAAACTTTTCAATCGACTTGGCTCATGTTTTCAAAAGAGTTTTCAATAGTTCAATAATGTTGCTTGTATAGAATTGCATTGTTATTTCTTTTGCGTGTTCTAAACAAACACAAACCCTTGCATCTTTTGATTTAGCTTAGTCATTTAAACTCTATGATTATGTAATGTGTGAAATCCAATCCCTTGTGGTTCGACCCCTAAATACTACAATTATATGTTGTGCACTTGCAACACTAGTTGTCTTAGGGATCATGTGTTATCCTCAGGAGACCAAACCCTTAAAGCGTCGGGTGTAGTGTTTATGTTGTTTTGCAGGAAGAGACCTTCAGCGCTGACCTACTAGTTCTACCCTTAGCCCGCTTCAATGAAATCCTGTGCAAGGATTGGTTATCTAGCTATGAAGCTCAGCTAGAATGTGAGAGAGAAGAATCATCTTCAAAGGGTCTCAGCAATAGAGGATTGCGTACCAAGGAATCAGTCCTAGTACGGCAATGTTGTTAGGATCAGATCTGCGAATGGAAATGCAGATGGAGAGAGGAGAAGCATATCTCCTTGTGATTGGTGTGGTGGAAAAGAAAGAAGACAAGAAGTTGAAAGTGGAGGATATCCTGGTGGTACACGAGTTCGGGGATGTATTCAAGGCGCTGACAAAATTATCCCTGCCACGGAGGAATCCATTCACTATTAGGGATATTGGGATATTAAGAACCATCTAGAACACAGATCACGAATATAAAACCATTCCACTTTCGAGGCTCCGGCTCCTTTGTTAATCTACCTAGTCGCTAAACTTTTGGTATGTCCCTAGGTGATTAGATCAAGCATTAGAATGAATAGGTTCTGATACAGTTCACTAGATATAGATAGATCAACTTTCGCAGTCTAAGAAACCTAGCTTGTCAAAGAATATGTCCGGCGAATGATACAGCACTGTCGAGGCTCAAATCAACCTAAGATCGGATTACTAGATGCGCGGTAAAGCAATCAGCATTAGTTAAGTGCACAAGACGAGACAAAGACTCTAATATAATCCCTAGCTAATCATTGAAATCAAAGATCATGCAAGCAACTCATTGAATAGTAACCCTAGCAACCTAACTAGTGGATTACTCAGACATGATCAAAGCAAACACACATAGAGATGAAGAAAACATGATTGCAATAAAACTTAGAGTAGGAAATCGAAATACAAGGGCGGCTCTCTTTCTCAAGAGGCTAAAAATCCATATATATAGTGCTAGGTCTTTCTAGAGGCGGCTAGGGTTAAGCCGGGCTTGAAAACATAAGTTTGGGCTTCAAAAGGGCTTCGGGTCGACCGCGGCGTTGGGACGGTCGTGCGGGACGATCGGCCGGAATCGGGTCGTGGGCGAGTCGGAACGGTCGGGGTCGGATGGATTCGCGGTCGGCCGGCGTGGTCGAGCGGATGAATTGGCCGATGAAATTCTCGGCCGGACGTGGGACGTTCTTTCCCGGCTCGGACGGATGCATCGGCCGTGGTACGCGGAACGGTTGCGCGGCCGCGAGGCTTGTTTCCCGGCTCGCGCGCTTTGGTCGTGCGCGGTGTGGCGTGAGTGTTGAGCTTGGCCGACCGCGGGATGTTTCCCGGGTCGTGCGTGATCGGCCGAGTGGTTTTGGACTTTGGCCGAGACTTCAGTCGGACGGACGGTTTTGGCCGAGCGCGGAACATTCGTTCCTCGGCCAGCCGGACTGCGCGGTTGGGCGCTGTTTCTCGATAGAGCCGTCTGGACAGTCTTCACTCTTTTGGTTATAACTCCTTTTCTACTCATCCAAATTAGGCCATTCCATTGCGTTGGAAAGTTAACTCAATCAGAGCACGCAGGGAACTGGTCTTGATGAAATCCATTGAGTAGATCTTTTTCTGGGCCCTCTTAAAGTTGGTGCTTGTGCATGGAGCTGCTTGAAGTGCAAATCCTATGGTTTTGCTCCAAAATGCATCATTTCACCTGTTTAGACTCTAGACACTATAAACACAGTAAAACTACCTTTTTAGATAGAAAACCTGCCAAAAACCATTAGAAAACAATGCTAAAACAGTATAAAAAGTGGGTAAATTAGAGGTATATCAGTTATGCCGTCAGATCTTGTTTATGCAGGTGCATAGAGATGCATCGGTTGTGGGGTTATAGCATGGCTATGCCGCTAAACCTCGAGTGCATGCTAACATGGTGGTGCGTAAGGCCCATATGTTGAGTATGACTCCGATGTGGAAAGATCACGGACGGCTGAGCCGCCAGATCTTTCGAGGTTCGTGTGGGTACTCTTCCGAGGCAAGGGAAGCTCTGCCGCAGAACCGAGGGTATGAGGCATAGTGGTGCGTAAAGGCCCATATGCTAAGTACTGAGAACATGTGGCGTGTCTAACCACATGTTGTTTAGGAAGGTGTAGTCAAGCGCATTCTCGCACGTCAGAGCCCAACCGGATTGGCAGCGTGGAGGCTGTGCATGAAGGGAGGAAGACTCGGAGGATAACCTGGTCAGCTGCCTTGGCCGAGTATGGTACCATATGACGATATGGGATCCAACCAGACATTGGCATGGTGCGCCAGTAAGGCCAATAGATGGAAGGATGAACCGGGTACCGCGATGGACTGTAGTGCCCGGGTGAAGGCGTTCATCTAGTTTCTGTGTGATTCCGGATGAGCGTGAACCTTCACAGGCGTGGGCTGAGAATGTGGCTTATGCACCTAGAGGCCTCACTGCATGTAGAAGTCAAGTATTCCGCTACTTGATTAGGGTTGCTTTGCATATAGATTGATTGTGTGCATTGCTTGATTGATTGATTGCTTGTTTGAGTGTTGTTATAGTCTTGGATTGATCGTACCTGTTCTTGTTTGATTGGGGTACGGTTAGTCTTAAGGCTATAGCAGCAATATTGCATAATTGCTTTGTGTTGCAGGTGGCGGATGAGATCCCGCCTTTTTCTTTTGGGGTTTGGGTTTGGGGATAACCTTTGTATAGAGGGTCCTGAACTCACTGAGTAACATTAGGTTACTCATGATGATTATTTGTCTTACAGGTAACCCTTAGTAGAAGCCCGTGGACGGGAGGCAGAACAGCTGAAGACCGGAGTAGATTGGCTTGGCTTTTGCAAAACTCGATTTCAGGTTATTATATGCAATAGCTATGCTTTGGGCATTAGGCCTTGCGGCAAATAGTATAAATGTTTTGTAAGAACTTGTTTTGACAAGGTTATTATATAAAGTTATCTTTTACAAATCTGGCCTCTCGAATGATATTAGCTCTTGTCCGGAGCTAACACAACTCAAGACCGGAGGAGCAGGTTGCAAAGCCTTAACCGATGGTCGAGAGGGTCGTATTCATCGGATTAGCTGACTTGGGCTCTGATTTGTTCTTAGACCCAAGACGGCCTATCTTATGAACCTCGACTTGTGGCATCTGCGGTTTAGTCTATTCATAGACCGAACCGGGGGTGTTACAGGTGGTGCTTGAGGGCTTGACATCTCTTGTTCGTCCAAGAGGTTCTTTGAGGTGGTATTGGCGAAGTGGAATCGCCTTTATAGGAAGGACTTGTGAATCCTTTCCATATCTAACTAGGAAAACCTGAAAAGCTCAAAAACAAAAAGGAAAAACCAAATCAAAAGAAAAAGGAAAATAACAAAACTAAAAAGGAAAAAGAAAACCCTAGACTAGCTCTCTTGCAAGAACTTGTAGGTGCGAATTGGTCCCCGGCAACGGCGCCAAAAACTTGATCGCGGGATCAGGTCTTCCCCTTTCCTATCCCTGATTCTGCAAGTGCACAGGTCAGAAGTAGTAAACGGGTATCGAACACGAGGACCAGATTGCACACTACAAGCTATAAGTTCGAGATCGAGCTAGGGCAAAAGTATAAGTTGGTTGAGTGCAGTAAAGTAAAGGCATGCAAGTAATAAAGAAAGTGAAATCAATAGGAGAGAAAGGGCTAAGCAATAGGATAGTCTTAAGATAAGCAATTCATGAAGCATGAAATCAATCAATTAGGGTTACTGCAATTAGGTGCTAATCTAGAACTTGAAACACTATGGTATGATCATTCCACTGTCGAGGCTCCGACCCCTTTGTTAATCTACCTAGTCGCTAAACTTTTGGTATGTCCCTAGGTGATTAAATCAAGCATTAGTTCGATTAAGTTCAATTGTTCACAACCTACAAGTAAATCAACTTTCGCAGTCTAAAAGAGGTTGCCCACCAAATACTAGTTCAGGCGAATGATACAGCACTGTCGAGGCTCAAATCAACCTAAAGCATATGCTAATTGGCCAGATTAACAACAAGCATTAAGTATAAGCAAAGATGGAGATTATAAGTAAAACCCTAATTGTGATCAATCATCAAGCATACATGAATGCTATCCTTTGACTTCCTATCACTTAACAAGTAAACTACTCAGACATAGAGAAGGAACACGAATTCATATTCATAAGAACAGAGATTCGAATCCTCTCTAGAAAGAGAAAAACAAAAGGTTGGCCAGATGAAGGACTTGGCCGATGTTTCTTGGCCGAATGTGGGGCGCGGCTTTCCTGATCGGACGGCGCCATCGGCCGTGGTACGTGAGACAAGTCGCACGGCCGCGAGGCGTTGCTTCCCGGCTCGCGCGGCATCGTCTTGAATGATCGTGACTTGTCCGACCGCGGGACATTGCTTCCCGGGTCGGTACGTGTGTTCGGCCGAGGCTCTTTGGCCGACCGCGGAAATGCGTTCCTTGGCCGGCCGCTTAGCACGGCTTGGCTGCTTTGCACTTCAAGTCATCAAGACCAGTTCCCTGCGTGCTCTGATTGAGTTAACTTTCCAACGCAACTGGAACGGCCTAATTTGGATGAGTAGAAAAGGAGTTATAACCAAAAGAGGAGACTGTCCAGACGGCTCTATCGAGAACAGCGCCCAACCGCGCAGTCCGGCTGGCCGAGGAACGCATGTTCCGCGCTCGGCCAAAATGTGTCCGTCCGTCTGAAGTCTCGGCCAAAGTCCAAACCGCTCGGCCGATCACGCATCACGACCCGGGAAACTTAAGCCCGCGGTCGGCCACGCCAAACGGCCACGCCACACCGCACGACCAAAGCGCCGAGCCGGGAGTAACGCCTCGCGGCCGCGCAACTCGTCTTACGTACCGCGCACGAACACTCCGTCCGACCCGGGGAACTACGCCTCGCGTCCGGCCGAGAATTTCATCGGCCAAACCTATATCCTCGACCACGCCGACCGACCGTGAATCGTCCGGACCACGACCGTTCCGACTCGGCCACGACCCGATTGTCCGGCCGATCGTCCCGACCGACCGTCCCAACGCCGCGGTCGACCCGAAGCCCGTTTTGAAGCCCAATTTCATATTTTCAAGCCCGGCTTAACCCTAAGCCGCCTCTAGAAGACCTAGCACTATATATATATTTTTAGCCTCTTGTGAAAAGAGAGCCGCCTTGTATTTCGATTTCCTACTCTAAGTTTTATTGCAATCATGTTTTCTTCATCTCTATGTGTGTTTGCTTTGATCATGTCTGAGTAATCCACTAGTTAGGTTGCTAGGGTTACTATTCAATGAGTTGCTTGCATGATCTTTGATTTCAATGATTAGCTAGGGATTATATTAGAGTCTTTGTCTCGTCTTGTGCACTTAACTAATGCTGATTGCTTTACCGCGCATCTAGTAATCCGATCTTAGGTTGATTTGAGCCTCGACAGTGCTGTATCATTCGCCGGACATATTCTTTGACAAGCTAGGTTTCTTAGACTGCGAAAGTTGATCTATCTATATCTAGTGAACTGTATCAGAACCTATTCATTCTAAGCTTGATTAATCACCTAGGGACATACCAAAAGTTTAGCGACTAGGTAGATTAACAAAGGAGCCGGAGCCTCGAAAGTGGAATGGTTTTATATTCGTGATCTGTGTTCTAGATGGTTCTTAATATCCCAATATCCCTAATCAATTAATCTATCATTGTTTCATTGATCATTGCTTGCTTCTCTGCGATAGCCCCTATGACCTAGCGCTTTTCCTTTATTGATTTACAACCTCGTTATACTTGCTAGTTCGGTTCACCATTACAACCTCAATCATACTTTTGTTTTAGCTTGATCCAAAATCCATAGTTTCAAAGTGTACTCAATAGCCAGTCCTTGTGTTCGATACCCATACTTCCGCGATCTGTGCACTTGCAGAGGTCTAGGAGTTTGGTAAAACCTGACTCCACATCAAGTTTTTGGCGCCGTTGCCGGGGACTGCAGCAGTACCTTTGGAACTCGACTAGGATCTAGTCTAGAACCTTTTCCTGTTTTGCTTTTCTTTTGCTTTTGAATTTTTAGTTTTTGATTTCTTTTCTTTGATTTTTGCTTTTGTTTTTGTTTTTCCCTTTTGATTTAACTTGTTTCCAAGACTCTTTTCAGGTGCATGACTAGGAGGTCCAACAAGGACAACCTAGTTGAACATCCAGAGATTGACAAGCTTGAGAAGCAACTTAGGAAGCAAAAGCCCAAGAGATGGCCGACGAAGCAGCTCGCGCTCACGCCGCTGAAGTGGCGCGCGCTCAATGAAGAAGGAAGAGATCCACCTCCTCCTCCTCCTAACCCTGCTGGAGATGTGAATGCACAACCCCAAGCCGGAGCACCTACAATCGGAGACTATGACTCTGCCGATGCTTTCTTCATGGATAGAAACCCTATCCATCCACCACTTCCTGCAAGGAATGACTATGAGATCAAGCCTCAGATCATTGCATTGGTTAGACAGAACCAATTCAATGGCCTTCCAGCTGAGCACCCTCTTGATCACATAGAAAACTTTGAAGAAATTTGCAGCACTACAAGATCCAATGGAGTCTCTGCTGACTACCTTAAGTGCAAGCTCTTTTCATTCTCTCTTGGCGACAAAGCTTCAAGATGGTTGAAGTCTCTGCCAGCTCACTCCATTACCACTTGGGATGAGTACAAGGCTGCATTCATCAACCACTTCTACACCAAACAGAGATCAATTTCTGTGAGGAACAAGATCTCCACTTTCGCCAAGCCAACAATGAGTCTTTCTATGAGGCGCTAGATCGATTCAAGGAGTACATTAGGGACTGCCCTAATCATGGTTTCAATGAGGGAAACCTATGGAACATCTTCTATCGTGGCATTGACCACAAGTACAAGCTTTCATTGGACACAGCAAGCAATGGAAACTTCATGACCAAGACTGTTGATGAAGCTAAGGTTCTTATTGAGAATCTTGCAGCTAGTGATTGTAACAACTGTCCTGATTATGACCGCTCAAGCCGCACCACTACTAGCTCCCCTGATTCTTTTCAAATGACTGAACTCAAGAACATGATGGCTCAAGTTCTTAAGGGACAGCTCAAGCATATCAATGCAATAGAAGGGATGAGTGATGCTAATGAAGATTCATCAAGAGAATGCATGGGAGACTTCTCTAATGAAGCCAATGAAGAAGATGTGAACTACATTGGAAACTATGGGAACAAGGGATACAATCCAAGCTATCGCCCAAACCCCAACATGTCTTATAGAAACCCCAATGTGGAGAATCCTCAAGACCAAGTGTATCCTCCAAGGTATCCACAACAACAAAGACCTCCTTACCAATCTCAAGGAAGTCAATTTCAGCCAAGGCAAGGATATGAGCAGAGATCATCATATCCGCCCAAGGAGCCATATGCTTCTTCACCAAATCAAGCTCCTCCAAACCAACAAGGTGGGAGATTTGAAGGAATCCTCCAACAGATCATGGATGGCCAGAAGAGAAACATAAAGAGATGTATGAGAAGATGGACACTTTGTTCAGCAATCTCAACACCAAGTATGATGCTGTTGCCACTCATGTGAAGAAACTAGAGACTCAAGTCACTCAAACTATGGAAGCTGTTAAGAGACAGGAAGCTGAATCCAAGAAGTCCTTTTGCAACTCAGCCGCCATAGAAGAAAGATTTGAAGACCAAGTTCCAGAATGGATGCTTTCAAAACCTACTGTTGATTGCATGATTTGGCCTGAAGAGAATTACCCAGAGAGAGAGTCCAATCGAGCTAGAAAGAGAAGACTCTTCCCAAAGATTATCCCCAAGACAGATAACTCAGGAAAGTTTGTTGTGCCTTGTATCATCAAAGGTAACATTCTTGAGCAATCTTTGTGTGACACAGGAGCCAATGTGAACATCATGTCTAAGAGGATAGCTGACAAGATAGGCCTCACCAAGATAGAGCCATCATCCATCTCCATCAACTATGCTGATTCATTCTCACAAACCCCCTATGGCTTTGTGCCTAATGTGATGGTGCAGATTGGAAATTGCTCTATCCCTACTGATTTCCAGATTGTGGAAATGAGAGAGAGTAGCCATAGACCTCTCATATTTGGAACCCCTTT
>CACVBM020001239.1:0-35402 GCA_902728155.2 Microthlaspi erraticum | reverse complement strand
AGTTATAACCAATCGGACGATCACACCACATGCTTGGGGGAAGTCGGCTCATTGGATGAGCATTGAGAGGGGATAGGAATGACGTGTGTCATGTCCTGAGACGCCCTAGAGGCCACCAATCAAAGCTACCTAGCCTAGACCGCCTGGATGTCGCGTTCTGAGGCAGTGTAGGTTGCCACCAAGCAAAGCTATGCTAGGCCTAGGTCTCCATGTGTCTGCATGACTGGAGACGTCCCAAGAAGCCAGGCAGCCTCCTGAACTCCTATAAATACGCTCCTCCAGCCCCAAGTCCAAACCATTCCATTCCCAAAGCTAGAGAGCACCTGAAAAGTGATTAGAGAGTAATTAAGAAAGTTTTCTTAATTAAGTGAGGTTAGTGGAAGATTAGAGTAGGTCAAGATCAAAGCTTAAGGAAAGCTAGGAGGGTCTTGAAGTCTTCTTAAAGTGGTGAGTCTTGGTGTTATAGTTTTAGTCTTTTGGATCTTTGTTTGTGTATGCAGGTTGTATGAACACCAAAGCATGGGAGATGCTTTCTGTTCATATTGGTTATTGGTTCTGTAGTATAACTCTCTAAACAATAAGGTTTAGTAAAAATTGTGGAGAGTTATGCTGCAGAAATTTATATAATATGTTGTGAGGTTGTGATGGGTAATCTTCTAGGAGAGAAGTTATGCCGTCAAATCTCTTGTGTGTTTATATGCAGGTTTGCATTGTGTTGTGTGGGTAACCTTCGGGGAAGGTTAGGCCGCCAGATCTCTTTTGTGTGTGAGGTTGTGTTGGGTAACCTTCCGGGAAGGATATGCCAACAGATCTCTTTTCTGTGTAAGATTGTGATGGGTAACCTTCGGGGAAGGTTATGCCATCAGATCTTGTTAGTGTAGATGCATATCTATACATTAGGTGATGTGAGATTGTGGATGGCTATGCTGCCAAATCTCATAGATGCATCGGTTGTGGGGTTATAGCATGGCTATGCCGCTAAACCTCGAGTGCATACTAACATGGTGGTGCGTGAGGCCCATATGTTGAGTATGACTCCGATGTGGAAAGATCACGGACGGCTGAGCCGCCAGATCTTTCAAGGTTCTTGTGGGTACTCTTCCGAGGCAAGGGAAGCTCTGCCGCAGAACCGGTGGTATGAGGCATAGTGGTGCGTAAAGGCCCATATGCTAAGTACTGAGAACATGTGGCGTGTCTAACCACATGTTGTCTAGGAAGGTGTAGTCAAGCGCATTCTCGCACGTCAGAGCCCAACCGGATTGGTGATGTGCGGATCAGGTCTTCCCTTTTCCTATCCCTGATTCTGCAAGTGCACAGGTCAGAAGTAGTAAACGGGTATCGAACACAAGGAGCAGATAAGTACACTTCGAGTATTGCAAGTCTAATATAGCTAGAAAACAAGTATGATTTAGGGTTTTTGATTGTGTAACAAAGAAATCAAACAGCAATTAAACGGTTTATGAAAATCAATAAGGGAAACGCTAGGCAATGAGAAACTCGCAGAGATTCAAGGTTAACAAGATATTAGAAGGGTTCGCTAGGGTTTGCGCTATCTAGAACTCAGGTCACGATTGTATGATCTTTCCACTGTCGAGGCTCCGACCCCTTTGTTAATCTACCTAGTCGCTAAACTTTTGGTATGTCCCTAGGTGATTAAATCAAGCAATAGTTCGTTCAAGACCCAATTGTTCACAACCCCGCATAGATCAACTTTCGCAGTCTATGAAGTTTTGCTCACCAAATACTTAGTTCAGGTTATATAGCAAGCTTTTGGAGAGTATATGAAACCTAAGATCTGATGCTAGTTGATCAGAAAAGCAAGCAGCAATGAAGTTCAAGCAGAGGCGAAGATGCGATATATAAACCCTATTGACTTCTAACAACCTATCAAACCATGAACTCTTTGATAGATCTCACAACCTAACTAGTGAATTACTCAGACATGATCAAAGCAAAAACACAAAGAGATGAAGAAAACATGATTGCAATAAAACTTCAAAGTATGAAATCGAAATACAAGGCGGCTCTCTTTCACAAGAGGCTAAAAACTATATATATAGTGCTAGGTCTTTCTAGAGGCGGCTTAGGGTTAAGCCGGGCTTGAAAATATGAAATTGGGCTTCAAAAGGGCTTCGGGTCGACCGCGGCGTTGGGACGGTCGTGCGGGACGATCGGCCGGACAATCGGGTTGTGGCCGAGTCGGAACGGTCGGGCCGGATGGATTCACGGTCGGCCGGCGTGGTCGGCGGATGAGTTTGGCCGATGAAATTCTCGGCCGGACGCGAGGTGTTCTCCCGGTCGGACGGAGCGTTCGTGCGCGGTACTGAGCGAGTTGCGCGGCCGCGAGGCTTTCCCGGCTCGCGCGCTTTGGTCGTGCGCGGCTGTGGCGTGGCGGTTGTGGCGTGGCCGACCGCGGGCTTGTTTCCCGGGTCGTGATGCGTGATCGGCCGAGTGGTTTGGACTTTGGCCGAGACTTCAGACGGACGGACAGTTTTGGCCGAGCGCGGAACATCGTTCCTCGGCCAGCCGGACTGCGCGGTTGGGCGCTGTTTCTCGATAGAGCCGTCTGGACAGTCTTCACTCTTTTGGTTGTAACTCCTTTTCTACTCATCCAAATTAGGCCGTTCCAGTTGCGTTGGAAAGTTAACTCAATCAGAGCACGCAGGGAACTGGTCTTGATGAAATCCATTGAGTAGATCTTTTTCTGGGCCCTCTTAAAGTTGGTGCTTGTGCATGGAGCGGCTTGAAGTGCAAATCCTATGGTTTTGCTCCAAAATGCATCATTTCACCTGTTTAGACTCTAGACACTATAAACACAGTAAAACTACCTTTTTAGATAGAAAACCTGCCAAAAACCATTAGAAAACAATGCTAAAACAGTATAAAAAGTGTAAAATAGAGGTATATCAACTCCCCCAGACTTAGATCTTTGCTTGTCCTCAAGCAAAAAGAATCTAAATCCGTGAAAGAGGTTTGAAAACGTGGAAGCTCCCTTGCTCTTTTGAATATCCTGTGAAAGGTTCCTTTCCTGTATTCCACTATGAACATAGACAACATAAGGTTAGCTTCACATACACCCTGCAAGTTTAGCGAACAATACCAACCCAACTAGTCTCATCCAGCAATCCAAACTCTCTATTGCTAACCTCTTGCATAAATTTAAAGCGTGAATTCTTTATCAAGGGGACATCGATCAATTGAACTTGTTCTTACCCACTTGATCTTCTCCAAGATTGTCTTTAAGTGCAATGAGTTCTTTTCCTCTCTCTTTCTCACATCAGAACTTTGAAAGGTCAATTTATCCCTACTTTTCTAGGGTATCATTTTATTTTTTCTATTGACCCTTCTTTCAACCACAGGATAAGTCTTTAGCTTGTTCCTTGTTTGACTAAGGTATTCCATAAGACATGAAGGTACAGACATATGCATTCCTCATGCTTACTTGTTTTCCTTGTGCTCTTTGAGCTTTTTCTCATAACATTACTTACCATTTGGGATGGGAGAGAGAGGAGAACTCTTTAAAGATTAGACAAATCTTATTGAAAATCAAGCAAGGAACTGTCGACATGTATGCCAACCCCCTTGACAAGAGTAATTAAGATTGATTAAGGGTGAGGTTAACTCTAGATTGCTTGGTTACCTTAGAAATTTTGCTGAGCTAGCATGTCGATCCACTGTAAGAGCTTCTGTTAGGCTTGTGCCTTTAGCTGGTTTCTGCTCTAGGGTCATGGATTGTTAGCAACACTCTCAATTCTCAAAGCAAGTTCATAACTTCCGGACTGGTTTTTGACTCAATAAAACTTTTTGAAAAACATGAAACAAAGTGAATAAAACATAAGAAAAGAAAGAAAAATGCATTAGTAACACAATAAAACTCCCCCCAGACTTAACTTGCACCGTCCCGGTGAAAGCAAATCACATTAAGGTGAGAGGTAATATTCAAAACAAAAGAAAATTAAAGAAAGAAAATGAAAAGAAATGACCTTCAATGGGTTGCCTCCCATTCAGCGCTTTGTTTAAAGTCTTTAGCTTGACTGTATGGCACTTCCTTAAGGATCTGGTGGATCGCCAAGAGCTAGTGTGGTCTCCTGTGGTATGGTGGTGGAGGCTAGGTAAGGTTTTAACCTTTGTCCATTGACTGTAAAGTCTCCTCCCATTGGGTCCCATAGTACCACTGCTCCATAGGGGCGAACTTCTTTAATCCTGAATGGTCCTGACCATCTTGAGCGAAGCTTTCCTGGAAAGAGTTTCAACCTTGAGTTGAATAGTAGAACTTGGTCGTTTGGCGCAAAGTTCTTTGGGATGATCTTGCGGTCATGGAAAGCTTTGGTTCTCTCCTTATAGATCTTTGAATTCTCATAAGCCAGATGCCTAATCTCATCAAGCTCATTCAGCTGAATCAATCTTCTTTCTCCTGCTGTCTTTAGGTTGAAGTTCAACTCCTTAATAGCCCAAGCTGCTTTGTACTCCAGCTCCACAGGTAAATGACATGCTTTACCATAAACAAGATGAAAGGGGGTGGTACCAAGTGGTGTTTTGAAGGCAGTGCGGTATGCCCATAGAGCATCATCTAGTTTGGCACTCCAATCCTTTCTTGTCTTGCCTGTTGTCTTCTGAAGTATGCTCTTGAGTTCTCTGTTTGAGATCTCAACTTGTCCACTAGTTTGGGGGTGGTAAGGAGAGGCAACTTTGTGAGTGACTCCATGCTTCTTCAAAAGGTTGGCAAAGATTCTGTTGATGAAATGTGAACCTCCATCACTTATGACTATCCTAGGCACTCCAAACCTTGGAAAAATGATGGATTTAAACATCTTGATGACCACTTGTGCGTCATTAGTAGGGCTGGCAATGGCTTCCACCCATTTGGAGACATAATCAACTGCCACTAGAATGTATTGGTCACCAAAAGAGGTTGGGAAGGGTCCCATAAAGTCAATGCCCCAAACATCAAAAACTTCAACTTCTAGTATAAAGTTCTGTGGCATCTCATTCCTCTTGCTTATATTTCCCATTCTTTGGCAAGCATCACATCTTGATATGAATGCATGAGCATCCTTAAACATAGTTGGCCACCAAAATCCAGCTTGTAGGACCTTGGATACTGTCTTGTAAGTGGCAAAGTGCCTGCATAGCTAGAACTATGACAAGCAAACAATATTCCTTCTACCTCTTCCTCTGGTATGCATCTTCTAAACATTCCATCTGAACATTTCTTGTATAAGTAAGGTTCATCCCAGTAGTACCTTCTTACATCACGCAGAAATTTCTTCTTTCTGTAGCCAAAGAAGTTTGGTGGTGGGTATTCAGCTGCAAGGAAGTTTGCTATGTGGCGAAACCATGGTGTGTTTGATGATGAGATCTTTGTTCCTGGCCTGTGATGGCCTAGTTGTCCATGCTTATTGCTAGCTTCAGCTGCATAAACTGATTCTTCAGGTAGCCTATCATCAAGGGGTAGATTTTCTTCAACTCTCATCCTTGAAAGGTGATCAGCTACTCCATTATCTGCTCCTCTTCTATCCTTGATCTCAAGATCAAATTCTTGCAATAGTAGTATCCATCTCAACAATCTTGGCTTGGCATCTTTCTTAGATAAAAGATACCTTAATGCTGCATGATCAGAGTGAACTATAACTTTCGATCCCACCAAGTATGATCGAAATTTCTCAAATGCAAAGACAATAGCAAGAAGCTCCTTTTCTGTTGTGGCATACTTGCATTGTGCCTCATCAAGTGTTCTGCTGGCATAGTAGATCACATGTAGCTTCTTGTCTTTTCTTTGTCCAAGCACTGCTCCTACTGCATAATCACTTGCATCACACATTATCTCAAAAGGTAGTTCCCAGTTTGGAGGTTGAACCACTGGCGCACTGACCAATGCATCTTTGATCTTAGTGAAAGCCTTGTGACACTCCTCTGTGAACTCAAAGTTAATATCCTTGCATAATAGGCGTGTTAGCGGCCTTGCTATCTGTGAGAAATCTTTAATGAACCTCCTGTAGAATCCAGCATGTCCTAGGAAGCTTCTGATATCTTTGACTGTCTTGGGCGGCTGAAGGTTTGTCATTACTTCAATCTTGGCCTTGTCAACTTCTATGCCTCTCTCTGAGATTCTATGTCCAAGCACTATTCCATCTCTAACCATAAATGGCACTTCTCCCAATTTAGAACTAGGTGCTTGTCTTCACATCTCTGTAGCACTCTTCCAAGATTCCCCAAACATGATTCAAAGGAAGAACCATATACTGAGAAATCATCCATGAAAACCTCCATAATCTCTTCTATGAGATCTGTGAATATGGACATCATACACCTTTGGAATGTAGCTGGAGCATTGCACAATCCAAAAGGCATTCTCCTATAAGCATATGTGCCATAGGGACAAGTGAATGTAGTCTTCTCCTGATCATCTGGGTGGATTGGAATTTGGAAAAATCCTGAGTATCCATCCAAGAAACAGTAGTATTGATGATTGGCAAGGCGCTCAAGCATCTGATCTATGAATGGCAAGGGGTAGTGGTCCTTGCGCGTGGAGGAGTTCAGCTTCCTGTAGTCGACACACATTCTGTGTCCAGTGATTGTCTTGTTGGAATGAGCTCATCATGTTCATTCTTGATGACTGTGATCCCTCCTTTCTTTGGCACGACATGTACAGGGCTGACCCATGCACTATCTGATATTGGATAAATCACTCCAGCTTTCAATAGCTTCATTATCTCCTTCTTGACAACTTCCTTTAGGTTTGGGTTTAGCCTCCTTTGGTGTTCAATTGAAGAACTAGACTCATCCTCCAGGATGATGCGATGTGTGCATAGTTCAGGTGAGATTCCTGTTAAATCATCCAAAGAGTAACCAAGAGCCTTTCTATGCTTTCTCAGTTCGCGAACAAGTAAAGCGGTCTCTTCTTTTGTTAGTGCAGCATTAACAATAACAGGATATGTTTCATTAGGACCAAGATATTCATACCTTAGACCAACTGGGAGTTGTTTTAGCTCGGCTTTTGGAGCTCTAAGTGGGCACCATGGGTCGAACTTAACTTGGTTTGTGATTTTCCTGACCTTGTCAATGTCTGGCTCTTCCTCTTCTCTCTCTAAGTCCATATAAGCTATCAGCTCTTTATAAGCTTCCTTTGAATCCATGAACTTGACTAAGCATTGAGCTTCTCTTTCCATGTATCCATACTCATTCTCAGCCTTTGTCAAAGCTAGCTCCAAGGGATCAATAAGAAGGAGTTCATCCAGCACTTCTTCTCTTGTCTCTGCGAGCTCTCCAATCCAAAAAGCTTGACCATCTACAGTTGGCTTCTCCATAGACTTGTTTACTTCGAAATTCATCACTATATCTCCAAGATGCAAGTCAATCTTTCCATTCTTGACATCTATTATAGCTCCTGCAGTAGCTAGGAATGGCCTTCCCAAGATAAGAGGGTCTTTAGGTTGGTGTTCCAGCTCAAGAACTACAAAATCAGCAGGGATGTAGCAATCTCCAACCATGATTGGAACATCCATAATAACACCAACAGGGCGGCGAACAGATCTGTCTGCAAAGACTAGAGAGATCTTTGTAGGTTTGAAGTCAGTGATGCCCAATAGCTTGGCCACTGAGTAAGGCATTAGGTTCACACTAGAACCCAAATCACAAAGTGCTCTATGGAAGTGTGTAGAACCGATCTTGCAAGACAAAACAAAACTCCTGGGTCGTTCAGCTTCTCTGGCATGCGATTCTGAAGTATGGCACTACACTCCTTTGTAATCATCATTGCTCCTTCTTCAAGACTCACATTGCTTGTGAGTATGGCCTTCATATACTTCCTGAGAGATGGAATTATTTGGCAAGCATCAATGAAAGGTAACCTTACTGAAAGTTGGCTAACAAGATCCTTGAGCTTTGCTTGCTCCTTCTCCTTCTTGGGTTGAGAAAGAACATTTCTGTATGGGATCTTTGGCTCATACACTCTTGGTTCTTCAGGTGGCTTCTCCACTTCCTCCTGAGTTCCTGGTTCTATTCTGACATGGACTTCCTTAGGTGGTTCAGTCCCATCTCCAATAATAACATACTCCATTGGTTTCTTCTTGATTGGCGGCTTTGCTTCCTCTTGATCTGGGTATGCTGGTGGCTCATACCCTTTTCCATTCCTAAGAGTGATAGCTGCTACAGCTGCTCTCCTTGGATTGATTTCCACTTTTCCTGGTAGCACACCTTCTTCTCTCTTAATAGAGCTGGCTATGTTGGCAACTCTAAGATCCAAGTCTCTTGTGAAAGAAGAAATAGAATCCAACTTCTCATTCAATCTCGTGAAGGCTGACTCCAATCTCTCATCAATCAAGGCTGTGTGCTCTCTATGAGAACTCTTGATGAAAGTTATCAAATCTTCAAAATTGCTCCTTGGCTCCATTCTTCTCTTGTGAGGTGGTTGCTGATAATTTCTTCCTCCATGAACATCCCTCTTCTCATTGGGTGATTCTTGAGTAAAAACATCATGCTCTCCCTTTCCAAGCTTCTTCTCTATGTGCTGATCCATCTATTCCAACAAAGTTTACTTCTTCTTGGAAACTTGGAATCAAATCTCCAAAGTAATCTTGAATTATTGTGGATTCAACTCTATAAGCTTCTCTTTGTCTCTCCACTTCTCTTCCTTGGTTTCTCAGTATCTCAGCCATCATGGCTTTGATTTCGCTGTATCCATCTCTGTATGGATCAGAATTTATGGCCTTCACTGCTCTCTCATGCCCAATGAAGTTGTCACTGTCGCTTGAGGCTAGATTTTCAATCAAAATCTTTGCTTCAGTAACTGTCTTGGTCATGAAATTTCCATTGCTGGCTGTATCAAGAGAAAATCGACACTTCCCACTTATTCCTCTGTAGAAAATGTTCCATAGACTGCCCTCAGATAGCCCATGGTTAGGACACTCTCTTGTATAGTCCTTGAAGCGCTCCAATGCTTCATGAAAAGGCTCCACCGGCCCTTGTTGGAAACTAGAGATCTTTTCTCTCAACAAGTTTGCTCTCTGCTTTGTGAAAAAGTGACCTAGGAATGCCACCTTGTACTCTTTCCATGTGGTTATGGATTGAGCTGGAAGAGACTTAACCCAGCGCAAAGCCTTCCCTGTCAAAGTGAAAGAGAATAGTTTGCACTTTAAGTACTCCTTGGGCGCACCTCCTGCACTGATGGTGCCACAAATTTCTTCAAAAGCATCAATATGTTCCAAAGGATTCTCCTGGGGTTTCCCTTGGAACTGGTTTTGTTTCACCAAACCAATAATCTCCGGTGAAATCTCATAGCTTCTTCCTTCAGGAAGTGGCGGCTGGATGGGATTCCGATCTATTAGCAGTGTTGGATTGGAATCGAAGTCTCCCATGACTTCTTCATTGTGTCGCGCTCCATCATTGGCGCGATTGTGCGCGGCCAGCGCGATCTCTCTCGCGGCCAAGTTCTCTCTATCCTCTTGCTCGTCTGAATCACTCATGTTAGACTTCCTCTTTCAAGCTTAGTACCTGAAAGGATAGAGGCAAGATTCTTTAAATAGAAAACAGTAAAAAGGAAAAACAAAAGTTGAAAGTTTGCAAAAACAAAAAGGAAAAACGAAATTCTAGGCTAGACTATAGTTGGGAACTCGAAGGTAGCTGTATTGCTCCCCGGCAACGGCGCCAAAAACTTGATCGCGGGATCAGGTCTTCCCTTTTCCTATCCCTGATTCTGCAAGTGCACAGTCAAAAGTAGTAAACGGGTATCGAACACAAGGAGCAGATAAGTACACTTCGAGTATTGCAAGTCTAATATAGCTAGAAAACAAGTATGATTTAGGGTTTTGATTGTGTAACAAGTAAATCAAACAGCAGATTAAACGGTTTATGAAAATCAATAGAGGGAAACGCTAGGCAATGAGAAACTCGCAGAGATTCAAGGTTAACAAGATATTAGAAGGTTCGCTAGGGTTTGCGCTATCTAGAACTCAGGTCACGATTGTATGATCTTTCCACTGTCGAGGCTCCGACCCCTTTGTTAATCTACCTAGTCGCTAAACTTTTGGTATGTCCCTAGGTGATTAAATCAAGCAATAGTTCGTTCAAGACCCAATTGTTCACAACCCCGCATAGATCAACTTTCGCAGTCTATGAAGTTTTGCTCACCAAATACTTAGTTCAGGTTATATAGCAAGCTTTTGGAGAGTATATGAAACCTAAGATCTGATGCTAGTTGATCAGAAAAGCAAGCAGCAATGAATTCAAGCAGAGGCGAAGATGCGATATGATAAACCCTATGTGACTTCTAACAACCTATCAAACCATGAACTCTTTGATAGATCTCACAACCTAACTAGTGAATTACTCAGACATAATCAAAGCAAAACACAAAGAGATGAAGAAAACATGATTGCAATAAAACTCAAAGTATGAAATGTAATACAAGGGCGGCTCTCTTTCACAAGAGGCTAAAAAGCTATATATATAGTGCTAGGTCTTTTAGAGGCGGCTTAGGGTTAAGCCGGGCTTGAAAATATGAAATTGGGCTTCAAAACGGGCTTCGGGTCGACCGCGGCGTTGGGACGGTCGTCGGGACGATCGGCCGGACAATCGGGTGTGGCCGAGTCGGAACGGTCGGGGCCGGATGGATTCACGGTCGGCCGGCGTGGTCGGCGGATAGAGTTTGGCCGATGAAATCTCTCGGCCGGACGCGAGGTGTTCTCCCGGCTCGGACGGAGCATCGGCGGTACGTGAGGAGTTGCGCGGCCGCGAGGCTTTTCCCCGGCTCGCGCGCTTTGGTCGTGCGCGGTGGCGTGGCGGTTGTGGCGTGGCCGACCGCGGGCTTGAGTTTCCCGGGTCGTGATGCGTGATCGGCCGAGTGGTTTGGACTTTGGCCGAGACTTCAGACGGACGGACAGTTTTGGCCGAGCGCGGAACATGCGTTCCTCGGCCAGCCGGACTGCGCGGTTGGGCGCTGTTTCTCGATAGAGCCGTCTGGACAGTCTCCACTCTTTTGGTTGTAACTCCTTTTCTACTCATCCAAATTAGGCCGTTCCAGTTGCGTTGGAAAGTTAACTCAATCAGAGCACGCAGGGAACTGGTCTTGATGAAATCCATTGAGTAGATCTTTTTCTGGGCCCTCTTAAAGTTGGTGCTTGTGCATGGAGCGGCTTGAAGTGCAAATCCTATGGTTTTGCTCCAAAATGCATCATTTCACCTGTTTAGACTCTAGACACTATAAACACAGTAAAACTACCTTTTTAGATAGAAAACCTGCCAAAAACCATTAGAAAACAATGCTAAAACAGTATAAAAAGTGGGTAAATTAGAGGTATATCAATTGGCAGCGAGGAGGCTGTGCATGAAGGGAGGAAGACTCGGAGGATAACCTGGTCAGCTGCCTTGGCCGAGTATGGTACCATATGACGATATGGGATCCAACCAGACATTGGCATGGTGCGCCAGTAAGGCCAATAGATGGAAGGATGAACCGGGTACCGCGATGGACTGTAGTGCCCGGGTGAAGGCGTTCATCTAGTTTCTGTGTGATTCCGGATGAGCGTGAACCTTCACAGGCGTGGGCAGAGAATGTGGCTAATGCACCTAGGCGCCTCATTGCATATAGAAAACAAGTATTAGATACTTGTCTAGGTTTGCATGGGCATTGCATATAGATTGTTTGATTGTTGTTATAGTCTTGGGTTGATCGTACCTGTTCTTGTTTGATTGGGGTACGGTTAGTCTTAAGACTATGACATCAATATTGCATGTGATTGCATATGTTGTATTGTGCTAACCTCATTGCAGGTGGAGGCGGGATTACAAAGCCCGCGGCGTTTGTGTTTGGAGTTTAGGGAATCCCCCTTGTATAGAGGTCCTAGACTCACTGAGTAATATTAGATTACTCATTCCTTTTGTTTAATGTTTTCAGGTGACCGTAGAGGTGTGAAGTAGAGCGGACCGCTGCAGGCAGTAGGCGCCAGAATAGTTTTGTGGTATGTTTTTGTAAAATATGGTTTGTTGTTTGGTTTGGAACTAAGGATCGATCCGCATGTTTTTAAGTCGGATTTTGTAAGCACTCTGATATTTTAATAAAGGAAAGTTTTATGTAAAGACCTTATGTTCCAATGATATTAGCTTGGTCCGGGCTAACACAACTCCTGACCGAAGTACGGGTTGGCAAGCCTTAGGCTTTGGTCAAGAGGGTCGAGTTCGTGGAACGGGCTGACCTGGGCTCTGATTTGTTCTTAGTCTGGGATGGCCTATTCGGCGAACATCGACATTTTGTGGCGCTTCTCGGAACGTCTGTGCCTAGGACGGTTCGGGGGTGTTACAATCCACTTTGAAGACAAAGAAGAAACTTCTTCCTTACCTTGAAGCAGCCGACCTGGAGACGTCTAGCCAAGCCGCATCACACCAAGAAGAGTACCTTCTAGCCACACCAGAAGAGGAGATTAACCCTGAGCTGATCGAGTTCGTGAAGAGAGATCAATTCCATGATCTGTTTTCAGAGTATGCACTGGAGCACATAGATCACTTTGACAACCTTTGTGATTCCTATGGAGTTTTTGACTTTGAGAAGAAGATGATGCTATTCAGCACATCACTAGCTGGACCAGCACTAGATTGGGCGCAGCATGAACCACCTCTACAATCGAGTCATGGATCGATTTTAGAGAAGCTTTCTTGGAAAGGATTTGCAAGGAAACCACCTTTCAAATCCAAGTACCACCACTACTCTCATCAGCTGGAGAGAGAGCGTGATGAAGAAGAATGGGGAGGCATACCACCTCATCCTGAAGTTCTGAATGAAGAGCTAATCAAGCATGTGGAGAGGAATCCTTTCTACAACTCTACTTCAGAATGTGCAAAGGAGCATCTATGCAACTTTGAGCAGCTTTGCCATGACTATGGACTTGGAGACAACCCCAAGAAGATACAACTTTTCCAACTATCACTAGCTGGACAAGCCAAAGAATGGGCTAAGTTCAATGCCCAACATGCTTTCAAGACTTGGAATGGATACAAAGGAAGCTTTCCTCACAGATTTGAAAGGTCCTATTTATGTCCCACCACCACGCCCAAGCTATTCACAATCACCATCCATCATCACCAGACATAAACAAGACACCACTTTTCCCAAGGGAGAGCTATCAAGCTGCGCGCCAAACCAAGATTGAAGATATGCTTCAAGAGTACTTGAGAAATCAAGAAGAGAGTACAAAGAAGATGGAGAGAAGAATCGATTTCATCCATGAGAGCCTTGGAAACAAATCTGAAGTCCTATTCAAGCAAGTGATCAAGCTTGATGAAGACATTAAGAAGTTAAGAGAGGATCATGATCGATCTCTGACCCTAGTTAAGCTTGATGTTGCTTCCAAATATCAAGAGTTGCTGAACAAGAGCATGAGAATTGAAGATACTAGCTATGGCAATAGCAAGCATCTTGGATCAATCTACAACCGCCTACAAGCCCTTGAAGGATCATCTCATGCCAACTTACAAGAGAGAGAGGAGTCCAACACCCAACCACCCTCCCTTTTATTGCAATGCCATCACAAGAAGAAGCACTACTCAAGTCCATGAAGGACAATGAAGAAGAAGAAAGAGAGTATGAGGAACAATTGAATGATGAAGATGAAGAGCAGAGCATCGACATCAATGCTTCCCCAAAACAGAGCATGGATACACCTAGCCCTAGACCCTCGTTTCTCACCAACACCAAGAAGTCAAGCTTCTACACTTCCAAGACTGGAAGCAATGCAAAGACCATCACCACCTACTGAAGAAGAAGATACTTGGCAATATGATCCCATTGATCCCAACAAGATAAGCCCCATGAAGCTTAAAGAGTTCAATGCTAAGGTGAAATCACTTCCATTCTATGTCACTTTTGAAGAAGCTTGGGATAAACATGGTCTAGTGGAGTTCTTTTTCACAACTAGTGAAAACAAAGAAGAGATACACCAACTTTTCAGGAAGGCACGATTTCCCCTTGCCCCTCATGCAGTCAATCAACCACCATCACCACCATCATCACCACCACCCAAGTGGTATGTCAATTCCATATCAAGAGAGAAGCTTGCTGAGTTCAATCAGTTTGTCCAAACTCTTCCAGCCAGCATGTCTTCCAAACAAGCTTGGCGCCACTACCCATTCACCACCTTTCTTCCACAACTGCAAGAGACACCTGAGGACATAAAGAGCTTTTTGAGAAAGCTAAAGTTCAGCCAACCTTCAAGACCCTCTACAAGATTGAAGACCCAGGTCAATTCTCTATTCCCTGTCAAGTAAATGGTCATTACTTTGATAGAACACTATGCGATTCTGGCTCTTGCATAAACCTCATGCCAACCCAAACCGCCAAACTCCTTGGCATCACACGCTTGCAACCTGCTCAAATTAGTATTGGACTTGCTAACCATACTATAGCCAAGCCAAGAGGAGTTGTTATTGATGTTCTTCTAGAGATTGGAGATATCAAGATCCCGGTGGACTTTCATGTCATAAACATTCAAGGAGGATGTGACACACCATTGATACTAGGCCGACCCTTTTTGGCCACTGCTGGAGCTGTCATGGACCTTCCAAACCGGCGAATGTCCTTAGCCAATGTTGACAAGACAGTCTTTTACAAGACCATACCATTCATCTCACCAAACAAGCTGTCTTACCTCATCACTGCCCAAGGCCGCCCAAGAGAGCCACCAGACCACACTCAAGGTCACAATGAGACAAGAACTAAAAGACTATGTCTCAGGCCGTGCCCTTACCCCATCTCCAACTAAGAGATCCTATCAGTCAAGCTAATGACTCAAAAGAAGCGCTGCATGGGAGGCAACCCATGAAAGGTGTTTTTCTTTACTTTTCTTTTCAATTAGTTTTAGTTAATGTCTAGTTTTGTTTTGAGTTTTGGATACAGGAATCTAAGAACCACACAATGGTAAAGAAGATATACCACAAGAAGAATGTTCATAGTTGGCGCGACTTAGATGGCCGAGCAGAACCTCTCCACGCTCGCCCATGTCCTCTCAAGCCGCCCAACACACCATCCCATCTCATTCCATCTGCATCTCACCCATCCCACCTCACCACACTTGCATTCCATCACTACCATCATTCCACTGCATTCACCATTCTTCAAGTAACACCAAATCAGGTTACATCTTTCTTTTTACATTCACAACCACTTTATTACCTCTTTCTTTAACTCCCTTAATTGGATTTTCTTTCACCGGGACGGTGCAAGTTAAGTCTGGGGGGATTGTCGGTACTAATGTGTTTGTTCATGGTTGTTTTGATCTTATAATTGGTTTTTCCTAACCCACTTTTTCAAAACTTCTGTTTTATTGAGTCAAAACCAGTCCGGAACAATGAACTTGCTTTGAGATTTGATAGTGTTATGCTAACAATCTATGACCCTAGAGCAAACATCAGCTGAAGGCACAAGCCTAACAGAAGCTCCTAGAGTGGATCGCATGCTAGCTCAGCGAAATTTCTAAGGTAACCAAGCAATCTAGAGTTAACCTCACCCTTAATCAATCTTAATAACTCTTGTCAAGGGGATTGGCATACATGTCGACAGTTCCTTGCTTGATTTTCAATGAGATTTGTCTAAAGAGTTCACCTCTCTCTCCCATCCCAAATGGTAAGTAATGTTTATGAAAAAGCTCAAAGAGCACAAGGAAAACAAGTAAGCATGAGGAATGCATATGTCTGTACCTTCATGTCTTATGGAATACCTTATCAAACAAGGAACAAGCTAAAGACTTATCCTGTGGTTGAAAGAAAGGTCAATAGAAAAAATAAAATGATACCCTAGAAAAGTAGGGAGAAATTGACCTTTCAAAGTTCTGATGTGAGAAAGAGAGAGGAAAAGAACTCATTGCACTTCAAAGACAATCTTGGAGAAGATCAAGTGGGTAAGAACAAGTTCAATTGATCGATTTCCCTTGATAAAGAACTCACGCTTTAAATTTCTGCAAGAGGTTAACAATAGAGAGTTTGGATTGCTGGATGAGACTAGTTGGGTTGGTATTGTTGCTAAACTTGCAGGGTGTATGTGAAGCTAACCTTATGTTGACTATGTTCTTAGTGGAATACAGGAAAGGAACCTTTCACAGGATTTTCAAAGAAGCAAGAGAGTTCCCACGTTTTTCAAAACCTCTTCACTAGTTTAGATTCTTTTTGCTTGGGGACAAGCAAAGATCTAAGTCTGGGGGAGTTGATATACCTCTATTTTACCTACTTTTTATGCTATTTTACTATGGTTTTCTAATGGTTTTCTAGTGGATTCTTGTGTTAAAAGGTAGTTTTTATGGATTTATAGTGCAAAGAGTCATTTTAGGTAAAAAGGTGCATTATGGAGCAAAACAGAGATTTGGACTCTAAACCAGTTCAATGCCCCTGCATCAACTTTGGATGGAGCTAGAAAAAGATCTACTCAATGGATTTCATCAAGACCAGTTCCCTGCGTGCTCTGATTGAGTTAACTTTCCAACGCAACTGGAACGGCCTCATTTGGATGAGTAGAAAAGGAGTTATAGCCAAAAGAGTGAAGACTGCTCCAGACGGCTCTATCGAGAATCAGCGCCGAACGCGCAGTCCGGCTGGCCGAGGAACGATGTTCCGCGCTCGGCCAAAGTATTCCGTCCGACTGAAGTCTCGGCCAAAGTCCAAACCACCGGCCGATCACGCATCACGACCCGGGAAACATTGCCCGCGGTCGGCCAAGCCACAACGCACGCCACGCGCACGACCATGCGCGCGAGCCGGGAACAAGCCTCGCGGCCGCGCAACCCGTTCGCGTACCACGGCCGATGCATCCGTCCGAGCCGGGAAGACGTCCCACGTCCGGCCGAGAAACCATCGGCCAAATCTCATCCGCTCCGACCACGCCGGCCGACCGAATCATCCGGCCACGACCGTTCCGACTCGGCCCAAGACCCGACTGTCCGGCCGATCGTCCCGACCGACCGTCCGAACGCCGCGGTCGACCCGAAGCCGTTTTTGAAGCCCAATCCGCACAATTCAAGCCCAAAGCCGGCGCCGACCTAGCTAGATTAGGTTTAGCCGCTTTCTTATACTTAGAGCATTATAAATACTTCTTTTTAGCCTTGTAACTCAAGAAGGAGAGAGACCACAATCTATTTTACATCTTAATAAAGTTTTGCTTGCTTTTACTTTGTTCTTGCTTGTTACTCTTTCTAGAGAGGATTCGAATCTCTGTTCTTATGAATATGAATTCGTGTTCCTTCTCTATGTCTGAGTAGTTTACTTGTTAAGTGATAGGAAGTCAAAGGATAGCATTCATGTATGCTTGATGATTGATCACAATTAGGGTTTTACTTATAATCTCCATCTTTGCTTATACTTAATGCTTGTTGTTAATCTGGCCAATTAGCATATGCCTTTAGGTTGATTTGAGCCTCGACAGTGCTGTATCATTCGCCTGAACTAGTATTTGGTGGGCAATCTCTTTTAGACTGCGACAGTTGATCTACTTGTAGGTTGTGAACAATTGATCTTGATCGAACTAATGCTTGATTTAATCACCTAGGGACATACCAAAAGTTTAGCGACTAGGTAGATTAACAAAGGGGTCGGAGCCTCGACAGTGGAATGATCATACCATAGTGTTTCAAGTTCTAGATTAGCACCTAAGTGCGGTGATGGAGGCTGGGTTTAGCTTCCTTAAATGATAATATTTTTAACCCAACCAATGTAGCTGCAAGTGCACATCAAGAGCAGTAGTTTAGTCGGGGTCGAACCACAGGGAGATGTGATTTCACTTCAAACCTACAAAGATTGAAAATCAAGCTAGAACAAAATATGAGAGGTTGTGAGTAGCAAAGCAAAAGAGAACAAAGCAGTGATTAGAATGAGGTGTAAAAAATAAGGGAAAGTACTAGGCATTAGCCAAATCGCAAAGCATCACAAATTATCAACAAACAATCAAGTGGAAGGGATTCATTATCATTCTTGAACTCAAATCACTAAGGTATAGTCTTTCCACTTTCGTGGCTCCAACCACTATGTTTAAACAACCTAATAGACTCAGCTTTCGTTGGTTATTACAAGTTGTAAACATGCATTACAAGGTTCAAGATTCAATTGTTCACAATAGTCCATAACTCAACTTTCGTTGGCCATGACCTATTGCTCACCAAATACTAGTTCCGGCAATATAGCAAGCTTTTGGAGAGTATATTAACCCAAGATCCGATGCTAGATGATCAGAAAAGCAAACGGCATTATGCTCAAGTAAAGGTGAAGAACTCAAAATATAATCCCAACTCACAAGATCAAAAGATTAAAGTTGACAATTCATGAACTCATTGATTTACCATTAGCCTAGCAAAGGATCTACTCAGCCATGATGCAAACAACACAACAAGTTATGATTGAAAGCATTATGAAAGTATTAAAAGAGGTAAAGGGATGAAGAAAGCTTCTCTATTGATGAACAAAGTCGGATTCTCCCTTGAAACTCTTAGATCCGATACAGAAGAATGAGAAGAAAAGAAAACAAAGGTTGAATGTTGTGCTAAGGGTCTTGAACGGCGCCTCCTTTCTCTTCCTCTGGACGGCGCAGCTTCTTCTGGCTTCTCTCTCTGACGGCCAACCTAGAAACCCTCGACTCTCCTTTGTTTTGAGGCTAAAAACATGTATTTATAGGTTGTAGGTCGGTTAGGGCATTGAAGTGCCGGAAAAGGAAAGTTTCCCATGAGCCGGGCCTCTTCTCTCACGTCGTGTATGGGCTGGCATTACACCAAGGAAGCCTCCAAACATTAGCTAGGACTCTCCCTTGTTGAGGCAAGGCCTTGGGCGCGGTTTATCGGGCCTTTAGACACTCCAAATCCTCCATGGGCTCCGTTTGCTCGCTAACCGGACATGTCTCGGTAGAAAATAAGTTCCGGCCCGATGGTGGATCGAAATGACTTCATTCCACTTCTACGTGATGCATGACTCAAGTAGCTATCTTTCCATATCAAGATCGTGACTTTTGGACGTCGGGAACTCCTCCGTTCGCGGCCAAACTTCCGAAGCTTCGTTCCTGCTCGATAGCGAGAATTGACACTTGGAGATAAAATGATGTTCTTGACTTGGAAACTTGCATGGATCATGGTTTGAGGCTCTTTTGCTCCTTTTTCCATCCTTTTTGATAGTTTACCCTGTTAAGACTCAAAAACCAACAAATACAAGAAAACTACCTCCAAAGGCATAAAACCTTTATGAAAGTACTTAAAAACATATGAAAATACTACGTGAAAACATGCAAAATATGGATATATCATGCGGTAACCCTAATTGATTGATTTCATGCTTCTTGAATTGCTTATTCCAAGACTATCCTATTGCTTAACTTTTCTCTCCTATTGAATTCTCACTTTTATTACTTGCATGCTTTACTTTCTCTGCACTCAACCAAACTCATACTTTTGCCCTAGCTTGATCTTGAACTCATAACTTGTAGTGTGCAATCTGGTCCTTGTGTTCGATACCCGTTTACTACTTCTGACCTGTGCACTTGCAGAATCAGGGATAGGAAAGGGGAAGACCTGATCCCGCACATCAAAACCATATCGTAACCAAAATGAAATTGAAATTGCTGGACAAAACCAAACCCCTGTTTCGTTTCCGAAAGAAAAAGGAACTCCGGTTTGAATTTTCCCCAGAGTTCTCGAAGATGACTAATGGTAAATTTATTCCCCAAACCTTGGCAATTTCAGCTAAGAACTCTCATTACTTAAACTTTTTATAAAAAACTCCAGGAAGTAAGTTTCCATTAACCTTCCTACCACAACATGATCTAATTCCAGTACAACCGCTTTCCTCCAGTAGAAAAACACTGAGTATATGTCTTGATCAGAGCTCATTACGGACATGTGTATAACCCTCGCTGAAAATCCACTCCCAAACCTCGATGAGTTATGGATTGTGTTCCACTTGGATCCAATCGCTCCCCATGAACCCACAATTTGTAAATCCGCCCTTTTTCCTTGTACCCCAAACTCTGAAGCTGTCATTTTGTTAGTACTGTCCGTAAAAAATTTTGCAAGCTGAATATTCAAAATCCAGATCTTCATTGGTGTTCTTCGAAAAAAGGAGCCATTGATCTCCAGAAAAATTAGTTGTTTTTCTGCCTTTTTCTTTTATTTTACGAAAAGAAGAATAACTCCTTTCACTTATCTTCTTCTTCACCGAGTTCACGACACATAAACACCAAACTTTTTCAGAAAATATATTTGCAGTATTTACCATTGATTAGCTGAGAACAACTGAAATTAAGGAGAAATTAAGTAGCACCATGTAAGCAACTATTCCAGAGAGTTCCAGAAGCTTGATTTTTTTTACAAGTTTGGATTCATAATCGACACACAGTTCGGCTTGAAGTTCTTCGTCTTCGTAATACACTTTGTCGAGATCGAAATCATGCACCACTTTGACATCGACATCATGAGTTTGCCTTTCATTCTTCAAGTTTTATTTTTCTTTTATCTGTAGATTTTTCTCAAAAACAATTGCCATTTTATTGTTGAAGACAACACAACACAATACACGTAAGGTTTTAAATATTTTTTTTTGGTCAATCGGAGTGTAAGTAATGAAAGGTTATATTTACAATAACTGACTATGTTGACTATGTTGAGGATAAAAAGACTCTTCACATATTCTAACACATGAATATTTAGTTGTTTTTATTTTATGAACAATGTTATTTTAGTTGGGTTATATTTGGAATTCTACAACAAAAGCTGTCTTGTTACTCGTGAACGACAAGTAATACGAAAAATAGAAAAAGGCCTAGAAGGACATATAAAGTGAAACGGAGGAGTATGCCCTTAGAACCAATGTTTTTAGTCTCTATAGGTTTTACACTTAATAGCCTTTTGGTTGGACATGCCTTAGCCATGTGACCTATGATGCAGCTCCTTTTCTTGGGAATTCCTTGGCAGTATATCCCCTGTCTCTACACTTCTAGCTCGTCACTTCTAAAGGTTTATTAGGAACCTAATGCTTACCTTGGCCTCTAAGGCTTTCTGTTCGAGCTGATTTAGTTCCTTTGGGGTTTAGGAAACATCTTGGATAGAGTTCCTTGATCTTCGATATTCAAACTCCTTGTGCATATTTATTCCTCAGCAAGGCTTTAAGCTCTCCCCAAGTAGAGATGGTTGGCTCTTTGTAAAACCAGCGATCATCTTCTTCTTGCAGCCACCATTGATAAGCACTTCCTTTAAGTTGGCCAACTGCATAATCTAATCTTTGCTCCTTAAGGATGTGGTTGTAGTATAACCACTCATCTAGGTTTCTTTCCCACTCTAAGTAATTTCTCTTCCCTGTAATGTATAAAGTTGAAGTTCATTAGTAAAATGATAACTAGAGTTAACGTGAACCTTAGGTTTGGGGACGTGAGAGGGTTTGTATGGACTGCTCAAGACAGTTCTCAGTGCATTGTAAGGCTGTGTAGTGTTCAGCTCTTCACAGCTTCTGGGTTGCTCATATTCTCCTTGAGAGCTATCATCTACTGTCCAAGACTCTTCTCTAGTGTCGTCCTCCTCATGGTGTTGCTCTCCCCATGCGGCTTCTTCTTCTTGATACCACCTCCTCTGACTTGAACTGCAGTGAACAAGGTCTGGTGGTTCAGGTTCAGGTTCTTCTCTGCCTGGTTCTTTACCATAGTCGTCAAGACCTTCGTCAACACCTTCCTCGGACCATGAGTCTTCCATGTAAGATGCATCTTCTTCGCTCATGCTCTGGTCTGTATCAATTAATTGATCCCAACTATCTTCTTCCTCTGCCATGATACTTCCTGGTCACTTGTTTGCCCTTTCACTCAACAAAAACAACAAGAAAATTAAAAATACCACATAATTTTAAGAAGATAATTCTCAGCAGATTAAGCTAGCTAATCAAACAATCAAGTGTAAACACAGATTGATGTAATTCACTAACTCAATTAACAACAACTCTAACAAACTGTTTTCTTTTGATTTTTCGGTTTTAATGAAACAAATAAAAGCAAACTATCAATTTATGAAAAATAAAATGAAGCAGAACAGAAACAAATCAAGTGAGAAACAGCAATGATGCAACAATTAAATAGATGAACTTTCTTAAATTTTTTTTTTTGATTTATATGAATGATGCAAGCAGAAACAGATTGAAGCAATATGAACTAGCAAACACAAGAAACTCTTTATGATTTTTTTTTTATCAAATGGAAATAGCAACAGAAACAAAGTACTAAGCAAAGAGAAGCAATTTTTATGGGTTTTCTTATATGATGCAAAAGGGAAAACGAAAAAGCAAAAACAAATAACAAGATAGAGGGATAGAAAACCAAAGGCAGAAACTTTGGCTCTGATACCAGATGATGTAAGATTGGAATCCACCAAATCTTATTACAGAAGGATTCAGGAGCAACAGGCGGAATGACTGATGGATGAAGGTAGAGATGAGGTGAAAGGATGCTGGATGATTCCACAAGCAGCACTTGAGCAAGACAACCTGATTCCAAAAGCAATCTGGTCAAGATGGATTGAAGGCACCACAGAGGTTATGAGGGGGATCTCTGATACAGCAAGACACTTAATCTTATGTGAATCTCACACAATAAGAACAGAGCAAAGGTTTCTCTCAAGACAGTGCTTGAACAAGAACAAAACTCAACTTTATTAAATGTATATTCAAGGGTGATTTACAATGAAAACGAAACTGAGCTTATATAGGCTCTAGTACAACGGTGTAAAACTAAAATAAGTAAACAAATCGCAACAATGAAGGAGCAATAGAGCCGTTGGAGGCTTGATGACCAAATCGGACCAAATAAGGAGATTTGGAGGCTCCTTGTATCTTGATAGCATGGGTGTGAAGGAGTGGAAAATTGGGACGTCTAGGTTCAGTGAATGAGCTTTCAAAACGCAGCAGCAAAGAATAAAGAGCCGTTGGTGACTTATGGCTCTAAGTGTGAACGCATCTAGAAAAGAAAAGTTCACATATATGAGAATCCGCCTGATTCTGTGGGTGCTGGTGCATGGGAAGATCATAGAGACACTTCCTGAACGGTTGGATGGATCTTCTGGAAGCGTAGATATCTCTCCTGGTCGCCAAAGTCGGGTTTGTAAGTGATTAAACCCGTGAGCTTCCAAATAAGGCAAGTGGAGAATCATCTGGTTTGAAAGTTGAATAACTCTCAAACCGAACCGGCTATTGGTATGAATCCAATCTGAAAAGCTCCCAGATTGAGTCACGATTCTATAACAGGTTGGTTTATAGCTCAATTCCTTCTGGTCTTGATCGAAAACCTCCAATTACCACGCCGGAATCCAAATCGGGAAAGTTCCGGTTTACCCGATTTGTAAAATCGATAACTCTTGAACCAAATTGAATTTGGTCACGAATCCAATTTGACGTCTTCCTCTGATGAGTTGAGAATCCATAACAGTTGGGTTTGTGGCTTAGATCCTCCTTGTTGGACCGTAATGATTCGATGAATTGACCTATGACCTCCTTGAAGACCTTCCAGAATGTATCTTCAATATCTCCTTAATCTGGAATCCTTTTTGGTTGATTCTTCTTCGAGATGAACTCTGTATGAGTTTAGTATGTTCTCCAAGTGATGTTTCAGCTTGGATGTTTGATGTCGGCCTCTAGTTGAGCTAGACATAGCTTGCTTGTCTCCTTAGCTCTCCTCAGGTTCATGCTCTCCTCCTCTGGGCTCTGGATTCCGTGCTCCTCAGCTGATGATGACTTGATGTCCTCACCATACTCTCTGATGTAAGACTCGGTGGTGAGGCTTAGATCTGATGGCACGTGATGGACTGATGGGATCTGAAGGCTGGCTTTAACGCTCTCTCCTTTAGATCTGTGGATGAGGATGGTAAGACAATGCTTGATTCCACAAGACTTGAATCGAGGCGGTGCTCAACAAGCTGGCTATCACGCTCTCTCTTGTATGAACGAAAAGGGGATGTCGAAGGTGGATCGATGGCACCACATAGATGATGGAAGGATCTCTGATACAGCAAACTCGTCCTTGGTGAATCACACACACAAGAGAACAAGCTAGAGTTCTAAGCAAGCGGCAGCTTGAGCAAAGAAGAAATACGGTATTTTATTAATAATCAAAGGTAACCAAAAATACAAAGCTGCAGGGGAGCTTTATAAACAGCTCTTCAGCTAGCCCTTGGGCCGAAATTCAAATAAGGAAAGAAAGCACATCACGCTCTCTTGAACAGAAACAAAAAGCAAAAATAAATAAAAATACAAGAAAAGGAAATAACACTTAAACTAAACCAAACTCGTGTGGCTTCTTCTGGGCTTGAACTGGAGTTGTCTCTGAGCCTAAGAACCACTGGGATACTCGCCCTTACCTGCACAAATTGTATAAATTGAATATACCTGCTTTTGGCGCGAGTTGAGCTGAGGTGGTGTTGAGTAGAGCTTGTCTGGTCCGGGTCCACTCCTTCCTGGTCCAATGATGAAGTCTTCCTCTTCAGTGCCTTGAGAGTTGACTTGGTGAAGATCTTCAAGTGTTTCTTCTTTAGTAGCTCCCAAAACGTCTTCATGTTCCTTAAGCTCCTTGTCTGCTACATTGCGGGTCTTGATCATGTCCTCAAGCTCCGACTTGTTCTGAACTCCATTACCTGCCAAGTAAATAGACTTACAGTGCCTTAAATGAGGGTGATCCTCCTCTAGGCTCATGCTTGCAAAATCCTCCATTAAGGCTAGTTCCAGGGCAATGGTGTTGCTCAAGGGGTTAACGTCGTTCCTCAAGCAGTTGTTAGGCGGCGGGGTATTGAGCAAATCTCCAAGGAACATGGTGTTGAGGAGGGTCTCAACAGCTTCATTGAATCCTTCTTGAAGTCTCCTGGTCTTGGGACGCGTCATGGGTGAGTCCTTGACCACCGGTATGTTTTCTATGACCTTAGTTGGGTCAATGTCCTCATCATTCCCTCCCTCTTCAAGAGGTTTTGACCTCAAAACAGGTTCATCTGCATCTTCATAAGGAGATAGATCAGTAACATTAAAACTATGTGACACATTGATGATAGGATTTGTGTGTGGATGTGAAAGATATGATATGAAATGTGGTGGAATGCAACAGTGGTATATAAGATGAGGTGGTAAGATGCAAAACACAATCACAATCAGCAATTCTTCTTAACCATCATAGTCATTATAGTATAAGGGGTATCAATCCATATGGGTGAAATTGTCACTCTATGAGAATAAGCAATAACCAGGAAGTCAAGCAAACAGTAAGTGATAAGATGGTAACACTAACAACCTAATGAAACAGTAAAGCAATGCAGTAAGTAAATAAAGCAGTAGAGCAACAGCTCGACCAAGGACTCGAGTCGAGTGGGAACAGGGTAACCAAGCTCGATCGAGTTTAGGGTCGAGTTGAAGTAAAAAGTAATAAAGGCAGCGACTTTAACAAGCTAATGCGAGAATTAGGGTTCAAGACAGGGTTTTTCAACCAGGGGAAGCTACACTTAATCGATCCTGCTCTTAAAACTCCTTGTACCAAGGTTTCTCTTTATATTGGGCTTCTCAATGCCTAGCTAACTGATATACCGCTAATTTACCCATTTTTTATACTGTTTTAGCATTGTTTTCTAATGGTTTTTGGCAGGTTTTCTATCTAAAAAGGTAGTTTTTCTGTGTTTATAGTGTCTAGTGTCTAAACAGGTGAAATGATGCATTTTGGAGCAAAACCATAGGATTTGCACTTCAAGCCGCTCCATGCACAAGCACCAACTTCAAGAGGGCCCAGAAAGAGATCTACTCAATGGATTTCATCAAGACCAGTTCCCGGCGTGCTCTGATTGAGTTAACTTTCCAACGCAACTGGAACGGTCTAATTTGGATGAGTAGAAAAGGAGTTATAACCAAAAGAGTAAAGACTGTCCAGACGGCTCTATCGAGAAAGCAGCGCCCAACCGCGCAGTCCGGCTGGCCGAGAAACTATTGTTTCGCGCTCGGCCAAAATCATATCCGTCCATCTGAAGTCTCGGCCAAAGTTCGAAGTCAACCGGCCGATCACAAATCGCGACCCAGGGAATATTGCCCCGCGGTCGGCCAAGCCACCATCACATCACGCCGCTACGCGCACGACCATGCCGCGCGAGCCGGGGAACAAGGCCTCGCGGCCGCTATGGATATTGGGATATTAAGAACCATCTAGAACACAGATCACGAATATAAAACCATTCCACTTTCGAGGCTCCGGCTCCTTTGCTAATCTACCTAGTCGCTAAACTTTTGGTATGTCCCTAGGTGATTAGATCAAGCTTTAGAATGAATAGGTTCTGATACAGTTCACTAGATATAGATAGATCAACTTTCGCAGTCTAAGAAACCTAGCTTGTCAAAGAATATGTCCGGCGAATGATACAGCACTGTCGAGGCTCAAATCAACCTAAGATCGGATTACTAGATGCGCGGTAAAGCAATCAGCATTAGTTAAGTGCACAAGACGAGACAAAGACTCTAATATAATCCCTAGCTAATCATTGAAATCAAAGATCATGCAAGCAACTCATTGAATAGTAACCCTAGCAACCTAACTAGTGGATTACTCAGACATGATCAAAGCAAACACACATAGAGATGAAGAAAACATGATTGCAATAAAACTTAGAGTAGGAAATCGAAATACAAGGCGGCTCTCTTTTCACAAGAGGCTAAAAATCTATATATATAGTGCTAGGTCTTCTTTAGGGCGGCTTAGGGTTAAGCCGGGCTTGAAAACATAGACTTGGGCTTCAAAAAGGGCTTCGGGTCGACCGCGGCATTGGGACGGTCGTGGGACGATCGGCCGGTCAGTTGGATCTTGGGCCGAGTCGGAACGGTCGTGGCCGGATGATTGCACGGTCGGCCGGCGTGGTCGGGCGGATAGGGATTTGGCCGAAGGTTCTCGGCCGGACGTGGGACGATCTTCCCTGGCTCGGACGGATCCATCGGCCGTGGTACGCGAACAGGTTGCGCGGCCGCAAGGCCTTGTTCCCCGGCTCGCGCGGCATGGTCGTGCGCGTAGCGGCGTGACGTGATGGTCGGGGCAATATTCCCGGGTCGCGATTTGTGATCGGCAGGTTGACTTCGAACTTTGGCCGAGACTTCAGACGGACGGATATGATTTTGGCCGAGCGCGAAACAATAGTTTCTCGGCCAGCCGGACTGCGCGGTTGGGCGCTGCTTTCTCGATAGAGCCGTCTGGACAGTCTTCACTCTTTTGGTTATAACTCCTTTTCTACTCATCCAAATTAGGCCGTTCCATTGCGTTGGAAAGTTAACTCAATCAGAGCACGCAGGGAACTGGTCTTGATGAAATCCATTGAGTAGATCTTTTTCTGGGCCCTCTTAAAGTTGGTGCTTGTGCATGGAGCGGCTTGAAGTGCAAATCCTATGGTTTTGCTCCAAAATGCATCATTTCACCTGTTTAGACTCTAGACACTATAAACACAGTAAAACTACCTTTTTAGATAGAAAACCTGCCAAAAACCATTAGAAAACAATATCCCTAATCAATGATAGATTAATTGATTAGGGATATTGGGATATTAAGAACCATCTAGAACACAGATCACGAATATAAAACCATTCCACTTTCGAGGCTCCGGCTCCTTTGCTAATCTACCTAGTCGCTAAACTTTTGGTATGTCCCTAGGTGATTAGATCAAGCATTAGAATGAATAGGTTCTGATACAGTTCACTAGATATAGATAGATCAACTTTCGCAGTCTAAGAAACCTAGCTTGTCAAAGAATATGTCCGGCGAATGATACAGCACTGTCGAGGCTCAAATCAACCTAAGATCGGATTACTAGATGCGCGGTAAAGCAATCAGCATTAGTTAAGTGCACAAGACGAGACAAAGACTCTAATATAATCCCTAGCTAATCATTGAAATCAAAGATCATGCAAGCAACTCATTGAATAGTAACCCTAGCAACCTAACTAGTGGATTACTCAGACATGATCAAAGCAAACACACATAGAGATGAAGAAAACATGATTGCAATAAAACTTAGAGTAGGAAATCGAAATACAGGGCGGCTCTCTTTCTCAAGAGGCTAAAAATCCATATATATAGTGCTAGGTCTTTCTAGAGGCGGCTAGGGTTAAGCCGGGCTTGAAAACATAAGTTTGGGCTTCAAAAGGGCTTCGGGTCGACCGCGGCGTTGGGACGGTCGTCGGGACGATCGGCCGGACATCGGGTCGTGGGCGAGTCGGAACGGTCGGGGTCGGATGATTCGCGGTCGGCCGGCGTGGTCGAGCGGATTGAATTTGGCCGATGAAATTCTCGGCCGGACGTGGGACGTTCTTTCCCGGCTCGGACGGATGCATCGGCCGTGGCGCGAGACGGTTGCGCGGCCGCGAGGCTTGTTCCCGGCTCGCGCGCTTGGTCGTGCGCGGGTGGCGTGACGCTTGAAGCTTGGCCGACCGCGGGCATGTTTCCCGGGTCGTGCGTGATCGGCCGAGTGGTTTGGACTTTGGCCGAGACTTCAGTCGGACGGATGTTTTGGCCGAGCGCGGAACATTCGTTCCTCGGCCAGCCGGACTGCGCGGTTGGGCGCTGATTCTCGATAGAGCCGTCTGGACAGTCTTCACTCTTTTGGTATAACTCCTTTTCTACTCATCCAAATTAGGCCATTCCAGTTGCGTTGGAAAGTTAACTCAATCAGAGCACGCAGGGAACTGGTCTTGATGAAATCCATTGAGTAGATCTTTTTCTGGGCCCTCTTAAAGTTGGTGCTTGTGCATGGAGCGGCTTGAAGTGCAAATCCTATGGTTTTGCTCCAAAATGCATCATTTCACCTGTTTAGACTCTAGACACTATAAACACAGTAAAACTACCTTTTTAGATAGAAAACCTGCCAAAAACCATTAGAAAACAATGCTAAAACAGTATAAAAAGTGGGTAAATTAGAGGTATATCAACTCCCCCAGACTTAGATCTTTGCTTGTCCTCAAGCAAAAAGAATCTAAATCCGTGAAAGAGGTTTGAAAACGTGGAAGCTCCCTTGCTCTTTTGAATATCCTGTGAAAGGTTCCTTTCCTGTATTCCACTATGAACATAGACAACATAAGGTTAGCTTCACATACACCCTGCAAGTTTAGCGAACAATACCAACCCAACTAGTCTCATCCAGCAATCCAAACTCTCTATTGCTAACCTCTTGCATAAATTTAAAGCGTGAATTCTTTATCAAGGGGACATCGATCAATTGAACTTGTTCTTACCCACTTGATCCTCTCCAAGATTGCCTCTTTAAGTGCAATGAGTTCTTTTCCTCTCTCTTTCTCACATCAGAACTTTGAAAGGTCAATTTCTCCCTACTTTTCTAGGGTATCATTTTATTTTTTCTATTGACCCTTCTTTCAACCACAGGATAAGTCTTTAGCTTGTTCCTTGTTTGACTAAGGTATTCCATAAGACATGAAGGTACAGACATATGCATTCCTCATGCTTACTTGTTGTCCTTGTGCTCTTTGAGCTTTTTCTCATAATATTACTTACCATTTGGGATGGGAGAGAGAGGAGAACTCTTTAAAGATTAGACAAATCTTATTGAAAATCAAGCAAGGAACTGTCGACATGTATGCCAACCCCCTTGACAAGAGTAATTAAGATTGATTAAGGTGAGGTTAACTCTAGATTGCTTGGTTACCTTAGAAATTTTGCTGAGCTAGCATGTCGATCCACTGTAAGAGCTTCTGTTAGGCTTGTGCCTTTAGCTGGTTTCTGCTCTAGGGTCATGGATTGTTAGCATAACACTCTCAATTCTCAAAGCAAGTTCATAACTTCCGGACTGGTTTTTGACTCAATAAAACTTTTTGAAAAACATGAAACAAAGTGAATAAAACATAAGAAAAGAAAGAAAAATGCATTAGTAACACAATAAAACTCCCCCCAGACTTAACTTGCACCGTCCCGGTGAAAGCAAATCACATTAAGGTGAGAGGTAATATTCAAAGTAAAAGAAAAATAAAGAAAAATTCATTAAAATGAGATAGGGATAGAAAATGGAGATTTGTAAGTGTCCATTGCACTAAGTACCACTTGAGATGACTATGTGTGGCAGTGAGAAGAACTCTCTTCCTCATCTATGGGGTCATCGCCTTCTGAACCAAGCTCTGAGTCTAGTGAGAACTCACCAAGGTCAGGCTCATATGGCTCTCTAGCGGTGGAAGAAGGGCGAAAGAGTCTCTCCGGTGCAATGTGGCGAACTACGCGGACTAGGCGTGAGATGAAGCGAGATTGGCATTCCACTATCTTCTCCAGCTTGTTAACACGGTCTAGAGCTGATGTGCGGCCATGCCAGTAGTGAGAACATGGCGTTCTTGGATGCGGCGTTGAGTCTTGACTGCATGCTGAAGTGTGCGATAGGTGAGCATGGGGAATGATGGTTTCTCACTTGATGGAACATAGAACTCTTCCTCATTGGGCTGGAAAGTGACAACTCCTGAGCGTAGGCTTGGGATGTCCTCATGTGGCAGCAAGACAAGGGAAGTGTTGGCTGGACCAATTGGAAACTCATAGCAAAACCGAGTTGGGTCTTTAGTCCAACGGTTTAGGAAGTGGATGTGCTGAAGAGCATGGAGATCCAAAGGGGTTGGCTTGGGTAGTGGCTCATAGTTGGGAATGTCAATCCCCACATGCAGTACTATGGCCGTGATAAGCCTCCCAAAACGAACACAAAGCTTCTTGTTGCCTTCCAAGTCTTTAGCTAGCTTCCTCACATTGATGAATGTCTTGGCAAGTAAAAGTCCAAGGTTGGCCTTGTACTCATGCTTGATGAATGGTGTGGTGAGGATGTAGAACTCATCAGTTGTGACCTTGTTGGCTTCTTGTTTGCATTGGAAAGTGGTGGAGATGAGGCGGTGCACATAGCGAATGGCTGGATGGGTGATTCTAGACACCTTTGACCTTGAAGGCAAGAATGGTTCATTGGCAAAGTGTGTCCAATCAGCAAAGGCAGCTTGTTTCCTCTTTGAGTTCTCCTTGAAGTCATGTGCTGTCTCATTGGGAAGTCCAAAGAGTTGGCATAGAGCTGAGATGGATATGCGCCCATTGGCATCGCCTATCTTGAAGAGTAGGAGTCCATCACCAGCTGGTTGGTCTCCATTGTGGTTGGGAAAGGCAAGAGCTACTGTAGAGAGGAACTCCTTGGTGAGTTGTGAGTACTCACTACATCTAGCTTGAAGAGCTTGCTCAAGCCTAGCTTCCTTATGTACCATGTGACATCATCTCTTATCTTGAGAAGATCAAGGGTTTGGGTGTCCATCTTCACACATGGCTCGATGTTCACCTTCTCCATTGCCTTCTTACACTTTCTTGGGTCTTGATTTTGTTCTCCAACAAAGGTTACAAGTGCCCAATCATCTTCTCCTCTCTTGGACTCTCCACATGTTCTTGATTGCATCAATGGAATGTGGTGAAGTTGGTATTGCTGCTCTTGCATTGGAGCTACTACTCCCTAGCTTGATTTGCTTCTTTGGTGGCTCCATGAATGGGTTCTTCTTCTTCTTCATACTCTCATTTCCTTTTGTCTTTGCCATTGGTGTACCTTACAAGAGCAAATTCTTGGGAAGAAATATGAGTTTGTGATTAATGCAAAAGAAGAATAAGCTAATTGAGTTGCAATAATGATATGGAATAAAGGAACAACTCAAGGCTTAATCATGAATCAAAGAGACAAAATAGAAATTTCACTTTTTCAAAATTAATTTTCGGATTTTACTGTTCATCCCAAGATTATGGTGCTTAAAATCAAAATTTTCAGCAAATCAAGAGAAATTGAGTTTCTAATCCAAGTAATCACTAGATAAACTAATGAATTGAAGTATGCCCAAGCAATTTCACCTTTGAATAAGGGGTTTGGAATGCCCAATAAGTTTTGTGAAAAACTATTCAATTGTGAAATTAAACTTCAAATTAACTCTAAACCACCTAGGTTCCACCTAGCAAGTTCATTACAAGACTATAAGGATGCTAATTTCAAGTCTAGACAAGAGTTTAGACCAAACATGAAACTTATTGAGATTTTCGATCTTGCATAAACATAGGATTAGAGTTAGAAGACATACCTTGTGTGTTGAAAAGTGAATAAGGTTGCAAGAGCAAGTAAATTCCAATTTAGAGTTATGAACAGTAAAAGTTTTGAAATCAAAACTCTTAGAGTTCCTCTAATGGAGTTTAGGGTTTTGGAGAAGAAAGAGAGGTTCTTGTGGTTTTCAAGGGAAAGGTGAAGTAAATAAGATCTAAATCCTATCAATTTTCCTTTTCAAATTCGAATTTTGATTGAAAACCGGTTTAAGTTGGTTTAGATTGGTTAAAACCGGTTTGAATTTAATGAAAAGGGGACTTACCTTGGCCTAGAAAAGTTTTGGGCCGATGGCCGATGGATTTTGTCGCGGTCGAGCGATTTGGTCGGCCAAATTGTTTTGGCCGAGAGAATTTCGGCCGAGGCCGCGTTTGTTTCCCGGATCGACCGGCACGGTCGGTCCGTTCCGATACGAAATTTCGGCCGATCGCGGCCTTCTTTCCCGGTTCGCGCGTGGCGCGAACGTTTTCTGTCGCGCAATAGATCCGGCCGAGCACGGTATTCCTTCCCGGCTCGACCGTGACGGTCGGCCAGATGAGAATTGCTCGGCCAAAATTTCTTTGCGCGTCCGCGGCCAATGTTTTGGCGCGGATTGTGTTTTCACACCTTTTTCTCCTTCTATCCTATCTTAAAACAAAGAAAACACAAAAGCAAAACAAAAACTAAGAAAATTAAAGAAAGAAAAGTAAAAGTACCTCATGGGTTGCCTCCCATGCAGCGCTTGTTTTAAGTCTTTAGCTTGACTGTAAGGCTTGGCGCTCAGGAGAAGATAGAGACAAGAGGCATCCTTGATCCTCCAAGTCTTTTCTCCTTGCAATGAGTATCTGGTGGGTGATTCACAGCTGGATAGACAATCTCTCCATGAATGTCCCTTGGCACTACTGCCTTAGGAAAAAGCTTTAGAGTTCTTGTCACTTCTCCTTGAATCCTTCTAGATTCTCATCAATAAGCTCCTTGGGAATAGAAGCTTCATGTTGCGGCCAGACCTAGGCTTTCTAACCTTCCTTCTTGGCTTGGCCTCATCTTCAATCTTGGTTGATCCCTTGGGCGGTTTTGGTGTAGGGGCCTTAGTCTTACTCCTTGCTTGTTTGGCAAGCTGCTTGGGCTTAGGAATGGGATCTTCCTTGATTGTTTCTTCAGTTTCTCCTTCTTGGGGTGGCTTCAAAGTAGCTTTCTCCTCTTGGACCATGTCAACAAAAGAGTTCTTTGTTGAACACATAGGGAAGAACATACCCTTGTTCACCTTGTTGAAAGAGATTCTTTGATTGGGGAAATCAAATATGGCACCCACAGTAGACAGGAAAGGGGTTCCAAATATGAGAGGTCTATGGCTACTCTCTCTCATTTCCACAATCTGGAAATCAGTAGGGATAGAGCAATTTCCAATCTGCACCATCACATTAGGCACAAAGCCATAGGGGTTTGTGAGAATGAATCAGCATAGTTGATGGAGATGGATGATGGCTCTATCTTGGTGAGGCCTATCTTGTCAGCTATCCTCTTAGACATGATGTTCACATTGGCTCCTGTGTCACACAAAGATTGCTCAAGAATGTTACCTTTGATGATACAAGGCACACAAACTTTCCTGAGTTATCTGTCTTGGGGATAATCTTTGGGAAGAGTCTTCTCTTTCTAGCTCGATTGGACTCTCTCTCTGGGTAATTCTCTTCAGGCCAAATCATGCAATCAACAGTAGGTTTTGAAAGCATCCATTCTGGAACTTGGTCTTCAAATCTTTCTTCTATGGCAGCTGAGTTGCAAAAGGACTTCTTGGATTCAGCTTCCTGTCTCTTAACAGCTTCCATAGTTTGAGTGACTTGAGTCTCTAGTTTCTTCACATGAGTGGCAACAGCATCATACTTGGTGTTGAGATTGCTGAACAAAGTGTCCATCTTCTCATACATCTCTTTAGTGTTTCTCTTCTGGCCATCCATGATCTGTTGGAGGATTCCTTCAAATCTTCCACCTTGTTGGTTTGGAGGAGCTTGATTTGGTGAAGAAGCATATGGCTCCTTGGGCGGATATGATGATCTCTGCTCATATCCTTGCCTTGGCTGAAATTGACTTCCTTGAGATTGGTAAGGAGGTCTTTGTTGTTGTGGATACCTTGGAGGATACACTTGGTCTTGAGGATTCTCCACATTGGGGTTTCTATAGGACATGTTGGGGTTTGGGCGATAGCTTGGATTGTATCCCTTGTTCCCATAGTTTCCAATGTAGTTCACATCTTCTTCATTGGCTTCATTAGAGAAATCTCCCATGCATTCTCTTGATGAATCTTCATTAGCATCACTCATCCCTTCTATTGCATTGATATGCTTGAGCTGTCCCTTAAGAACTTGAGCCATCATGTTCTTGAGTTCAGTCATTTGAAAAGAATCAGGGGAGCTAGTAGTGGTGCGGCTTGAGCGGTCATAATCAGGACAGTTGTTACAATCACTAGCTGCAAGATTCTCAATAAGAACCTTAGCTTCATCAACAGTCTTGGTCATGAAGTTTCCATTGCTTGCTGTATCCAATGAAAGCTTGTACTTGTGGTCTATGCCACGATAGAAGATGTTCCATAGGTTTCCCTCATTGAAACCATGATTAGGGCAGTCCCTAATGTACTCCTTGAATCGATCTAGCGCCTCATAGAAAGATTCATTGTTGCCTTGGCGAAAGTGGAGATCTTGTTTCTACAGAAATTGATCTTTGCTTGGTGTAGAAGTGGTTGATGAATGCAGCCTTGTACTCATCCCAAGTGGTGATGGAGTGAGCTGGCAGAGACTTCAACCATCTTGAAGCTTTGTCGCCAAGAGAGAATGAAAAGAGCTTGCACTTAAGGTAGTCAGCAGAGACTCCATTGGATCTTGTAGTGCTGCAAATTTCTTCAAAGTTTTCTATGTGATCAAGAGGGTGCTCAGCTGGAAGTCCATTGAATTGGTTCTGTCTAACCAATGCAATGATCTGAGGCTTGATCTCATAGTCATTCCTTGCAGGGGTGGTGGATGGATAGGGTTTCTATCCATGAAGAAAGCATCGGCAGAGTCATAGTCTCCGATTGTAGGTGCTCCAGCTTGGGGTTGTGCGTTCACATCTCCAGCAGGGTTAGGAGGAGGAGGAGGTGGATCTCTTCCTTCTTCTTGAGCGCGCGCCACTTCAGCGGCGTGAGCGCGAGCTGCTTCGTCGGCCATCTCTTGGGCTTTCTGCTTCCTAAGTTGCTTCTCAAGCTTGTCTATCTCTGGATGTTCAACTAGGTTGTCCTTGTTGGACCTCCTAGTCATGCACCTGAAAAGAGTCTTGGAAACAAGTTAAATCAAAAGGGAAAAACAAAAACCA
>CACVBM020001238.1:0-94428 GCA_902728155.2 Microthlaspi erraticum | reverse complement strand
TAACAGAAGACTTGGTCGAGCTAGATTTCACCACGGGTAGAAAGAGAAGTCAGAGAACTCAGAGGGTACAAGTAGAACCTGAGGTGTTGTTACTGAAACCATGGATGTACCAGAGGGGAATGGAAACCCTTTGGGCTTTGGGTAATGGACTCGGTCGAGCTAGGCAAACTCGACCGATTGGTCTAGGAGATGCTCCAAACCGCCATCAACAGAGACAAGGGATTGTTCCACCACCAGTGCAGAACCACAACTTTGAGATCAAGCTGGGAATGATCAACCTTGTTCAGAACAAGATGTTCCATGGATTGCCAAGTGAAGACCCCATTGACCACCTTGATGAGTTTGATAGGCTTTGCGATTTGACAAAGATCAATGGTGTCTCTGAAGATGCCATCAAGCTGAGACTCTTTCCTATGTCTCTAGCTGACAAAGCTCACCAATGGGAGAAGAGCTTGCCCCATGGCACAATCACCACTTGGGATGAATGCAAGAAGGCCTTTCTTGCTAAGTTTTTCTCCACCGGTCGCACAGCCAAGCTTAGGAGCGAGATATCGAGCTTCATACAGAGAAACAATGAGACTTTGCTGAGGCTTGGGAGAGATTCAAAGGCTACACAAGCCAGTGCCCACACCATGGATTCAACAATGAATCACTACTCTCTACTCTTTATAGAGGTTGCTTGGCAAGGTATAGAGAGATGTTGGACACAGCCAGCAATGGAATTTCCTCAATCAGGATGTGGATGATGGCTGGCAGCTTGTGGAGAACATGGCCATATCAACTGAGTGCTATGGAGAGCATTATGAAGTACAGACTGGAGCTCGACCGCGCACTCGATCGAGCTGGAAGCACATATGAGAAAAGACATGCTTGCACTCAACTCGAAGTTGGACAAATTGATCCTAGCCCAATTCCCTGCCAAGCATGTCAATTATGTCTCTGGCAAAGCTCTAGTTAAAGACCAGGAAGGGGAGGAGAACCACATGAGGTTTGCTATATTCAAAATAGACAAGGAGGCTATAGGAAATCCTCAGCAAGGATATAAACAGCTATGGACAACAAGGGACATACTCCACCTATCCAACACTTGCGCAACAACAAGTGTACCACCAGGCTTCACCCAATGGCCTAACCATACCCAACCAAGCCAAGATTGGGATATGAAGGATATGCTCCAACAACTCCTACAAGGGCAAGCCAAAGGTTCACTGGAAATGAACCACAAGTTGGTAGAAATAAACTCCAAACTTGAGTCATTGACTTCAAGAGTCAAATCATTGAGTCTTCTAGTGCATCATCCTCTTCACCTCAAGAGTATGCCCAAGCAGTTACACTGAGAAGCGGCAATTTCCAAGCAGGAGTAGCCCACCCCAAATCGCTGTGGACATCGATGACGAGGAAGGGGAGGATTTGGTCGAGTATGCTGATATTCCGGCACCGAACTCGATCGAGCTGGAACAAAACCCTGAACCAGAGCTCGATCGAGCTGAAGAAACCGAGACTCAGCAAGACAAACCAGAGCTCGATCGAGCCAAGAGCAAACGACAAAGCAAGCTCCAGCCAACCAACTAAACCTGTTGAAAGAAGAAAGACACTCCATCAGGACCACCACCATACAAACCCCTCTACCCTTTCCAGGAAGGTTCAAGAAACAACTGTTGGAAGCACACAAGGCCAAGTTTGATGAACTAATGAGACAACTTGAGCTGAAGTTGCCTTTCATCGACGCCTTGATGCTCATTCCACCTTATCAAAATTCCTGAAGGATGCTGTTCAGCAAAGAACCAGGGAGGCGCAAGGAATGGTAGTGTTGACTCGTGAGTGCAGTGCAATCATTCAGCGGAAGGTCATCTCCGACAAAAAGGAAGATCCGGGGAGTTTCACTTTGCCTGCATGTTGGGACCTCTATCTTTCAAAAACAGCCTCTGCGACCTAGGATCATCAGTCAGCCTCATGCCTTTGTCCGTAGCAAAGAGACTGGGATATCACAAGTATCAAGCCTGCGGAATCTCACTAGTCTTGGCAGATAGATCGATAAGGTTACCAACTGGAATGCTTGAAGACCTGCCTTTGAGAATAGGGAATGTAGAAATCCCCACCGACTTCATTGTGCTGGAGATGGATGAGGAACCAACAGATCCATTGATACTAGGAAGGCCATTCCTAGCTACAGCAAGAGCAATGATAGATGTCTGTGAAGGCACAATTGAGCTAAACTTGGGAAAGGACCTAAGGATGAAGTTTGACATCAAGGATACAATGAGGAAGCCAACAATAGAAGGTCAACTCTTTTATGTTGAGGAGATGGATCAGTTGGCAGATGAGCTTTTAGAAGAGCTATCATTGGAGGACCCCCTACAAGTTGCTTTGACCAAGGATTCTTCAGAAGGATATGTGAGCTCAGAAACCGAGGAATATTCGAAGCTCCTTGACACCTTCAGACCAGTTCCAAGCATTCTGAGCATTGAGGGGTTAGACAGGCCAATTTGCGAAGTCATGGCAGTGAGCTCGATCAAGAGCTCGATCGAGCCTCGAACAAACGAACTCGATCGAGCTGGGGACTGAATGCAAGGAGCAAGCTCAAGGAGATTGGTCTGAGCTCAAGGCGCCTAAGGTCGACCTCAAACCTTTGCCTGAGGGCCTCAGGTATGCATTTCTGGGTGAAAACTCAACTTACCCTGTCATTGTGAACTCTGATTTGGAACCTGAACAGTTGAGTGCTTTGCTTGTTGAATTGAGGAAAGTACAGAAAAGCAATAGGTTACACTCTAGATGATATCAAGGGAATCTCCCCTGACCTATGCATCCATAGGATTCATCTAGAGGATGAAAGTAAGTCTAGCATTGAACCTCAAAGGAGATTGAACCCCAATCTAAAGGAAGTAGTGAAGAAAGAGATACTCAAGTTGCTTGATGCTGGGATAATCTATCCCATCAGTGATAGCACTTGGATATCTCCAGTTCATTGCGTCCCAAAGAAAGGGGGGATCACTGTCATAAAAAATGACAAAGAGGAGCTGATTCCCACTAGAACAATAGTGGGGCATCGCATGTGTATTGACTATAGGAAGTTAAATTCAGCATCTAGAAAGGATCATTTCCCTCTCCCTTTCATTGATCAGATGTTAGAAAGATTAGCAAACCATCCTTTTTATTGTTTTCTTGATGGTTACAGTGGTTTCTTCCAAATCCGATCCACCCCAATGATCAGGAGAAAACCACTTTCACATGCCCTTATGGTACCTTTGCTTATCGAAGGATGCCATTTGGGCTGTGCAATGCCCCAGCTACTTTCCAGAGATGCATTGTAATATCCCGCATCAGAGCGGAATTTTAGTCGCACGATCCCAATCCCAATGGTCCGGATGGGATGAACAACTCTGAAGACGAAGAGAAGATAAAGCTGTTTCAAGAACGGTATGGTCGGGATAAGGAATTTCCGGACATTTCCGAGTAGCTAAGTGAAAGCTCAAAAGCATGGAACTGACGAAAGGATTAAAATAGAAAATTTTAATTCTCAAGCACGACGGGGACGAAACCCTCTGGAAGAGGAAACATAAAAAACCCTCCTCAAAAGGCAAAAGGTGGGTGGAGCAATGGGATGACAACACCAGCTACTTGGAGATGATAAGAATGGTCTAAACCAGTAAGGGGCGACACCAACAGCTACATAGGACGAAATTATGCTGGACCAATCAAGTGTGAGCACTCAGCTACTCATAAGGGACGAAAATGTGTTGGACGAATCATGTCCAAGCACCCAACAGCTTGAGGAAGGAGCCAATGGGATGGAGCCACTCGTTCCAGGAAGATAGGATCAAGGAAGTGATGATCATCTTCAATGGACCAATCAGGTTCAGCTACCTAGCAGCTTGGAAAATGGACCAATGGAAAAGTGCCATTCAAGCTAAGTGGATAATGATGGATGGAGTTGCTGTAGGCGTGCCTCAACACCATTAGTCCACACAGGGGAAGAGGTGGCGCCATTCTTATGAGGAGATCACTCACCTGCTTCACTTCCCAGCCTATAAATAGGACCCTTGGCCTCATTTGCAAACCACACCAAAAATCAGAAAGAAAGAGAGAGAAAGTAGAGAGAGAAATAGAGTGAGAGGGAGGACGCCCAGAAGAAGAAGAAAGAGGAGGAGGAGGAGAAGAAGAAGAAAGAGAAGAAAAAGAAGAAGAAGAGAGGGAGCGTTCGGGCAGAAGCTTATGGCAAGCTGACGGTTCAGCGGTAAACCCGGAGTAGTAAACCTAGGCTAGAAACCGTTCAGCCGAAAGCACTGTGAGTTGTGGTGATGTTTGATTGCTTGTTAGGGAATGTTAGATTGCTTGATATATTGATAGCTTGATTGTGAGTTGTGGTGATGTTTGATTGCTTGTTAGGGAATGTTAGATTGCTTGATATATTGATAGTTTGATTGTGAGTTGTGGTGATGTTTGATTGCTTGCTAGGAAATGCTAGATTGCGTGATTGATTGATTTCTTTGATTGCTTGATGTTATTATTTGATTGATTGGTTTGACTGTGTGGTTCTTTGTTATGATGCTTGTTTGTTAGATCTTGTTTATTGTTATCATATTGCATGTGAGGTTACATGGTTACTTGTTTGATGTTGATGTTGGCGGTTCGGTCTTCTTTTGTACCCCTTCCTAGCAAATGGACTGGCTAGGTGGGAAGACTCGGAGAGACGGCATAGCAGCCTATGGTCGAGTACTATTCCACCTCATGTAGTTAGTGTAATGGCTAATGAGAATACTCAGAGAGACGGGGTTGCTGCCTATGGCCGAGTATGGAATAGACAGCCCGGGATGTGACCATCTGGGAGACAGAACTCGTTTGGGTTGTGAACCGTGGAAATGGCGATCCAACGGGATGTGGCTGCCTGGGAGATGGAACTCGGGTAGTGATGTTTTATCTCGCGTGCCTGTGTGCCTGTGAGATAGGTGTTCGCGGGAAGTACCGAACACGCGAAAGAGGAAGTGGTTGAGTGTGATGTTAAGTTTATTTATTGCATGTTTAAGCATTGATTGATTGTTGTTGTTTATAATCTCTGATTGATCGTGCATCTTCTTGTTTGATTGTTGTGCGGTCAGTCTAGGAGTTATAGCAACATTGCTTGTTCTGTGTTATTTTGGGTTTTTGGGTGGGTTTATTATTGCCTGTTAGTGGGAGCTACAACTCACTGAGCGATTAGCGCTCACCCTCCACTCTTCTTTTGCAGGAAACCAGTAGTTGGAGCAAGGACGTTAGGCCGCCAGCGTAGTTTGTCTTGCCTTTGTAAATTAAACGCTTTTGAATTTATGTAGTGTGGGTTTTGGGCATTAGGCTCGAACGTAATGTATTTCTGATGTTTTGAGAAACCATATATAGATTAATAAAGTTTATTTTCTATATCAACTGGTTTCATCTGATATTAGCTTTGTCCGGGCTAACACAACTCTCGGCTTTGGTACGGGTTGAAAAGCCTTCGGCCGTGGCCGAGAGGGTCGAGCTCGCGGGACGGGCTGACCTGGGCTGTGTTGTGTTCTTCGCCCGGGATGGCCTATCCAGCAAACCTCGGTAAATTGTGACGCTCACCGGCTTTGTCTATGTGTAGATCGAGTCGGGGGTGTTACATGCACGACTTCCATTTTTTCAGATCTGATAGAGGAGATGGTAGAAGTCTTCATGGACGATTTCTCAGTCTATGGAGCATCCTTCTCCTCATGTTTGTCTAACTTGTGCAGGGTGTTGCAGAGGTGTGAGGAGACAATCTAGTACTCAACTGGGAGAAGTGCCACTTCATGGTTCAAGAAGGGATTGTGCTTGGACACAAGATTTCCGAGAAAGGGATCGAGCTCGATCGAGCTAAGGTGGATGTCATGTTGCAGCTCCCTGTTCCCAAGACTGTGAAGGATATCAGGAGTTTTCTGGGTCATGCAGGGTTCTACAGAAGATTCATCAAGGATTTCTCAAAGATAGCAAGACCCTTGACAAGGCTTCTGTGCAAGGAGACAGATTTTGAGTTTGATGAAGAATGCCACAAGTCTTGGACCTTGCTGAAGGATGCTCTGGTATCTGCCCAATAGTTCAAGCTCCAAACTGGGATCACCCATTTGAGATTATGTGTGATGCATCTGACTATGCAGTAGGAGCAGTGCTTGGCCAAAAGATAGACAAGAAACTCAATGTCATCTACTATGCAAGCAAGACTATGGATGATGCTCAATGCAAGTATGCAACCACAGAGAAGGAGCTCCTTGCCATAGTCTTTGCCTTTGAGAAGTTTCGAAGCTATATAGTTGGATCCAAGGTGATTGTGCACACTGACCATGCTGCCCTTAGGCACATCTTTGCTAAGAAAGATACAAAGCCAAGACTTCTCAGATGGATCCTTTTGCTTCAAGAGTTTGACATAGAAGTTGTGGACAAAAAGGGAGTGGAGAATGGAGTTGCTGATCACCTCTCTAGGATGCGAGTTGAAGACATAGTCCCCATCAATGATTCTATGCCTGAAGAACAGCTTATGGCAATCATGATCTTGAAAGGAGAGTTTTGATGAGAAAGTCAGGCTGGAAGAAGTTAAGGCTCTGCGTGATGAGAATTTGCCATGGTATGCTGATATAGTGAACTTCATGGTGCTGGAGAAGTCCCTAGTTTTGATGCTTACAAGAGGAAGAAGTTCTTCAAGGATGCTAGGCACTACTATGGGATGAGCCTTACTATACAAGAGAGGACCAGATAGCATTTACAGAAGATGCATAGCTGAAGAAGATGTACAAGGAGTTCTAGAGCATTGCCATGGGTCTGCTTATGGAGGTCACTTTGCTACATTCAAAACGCAACTAAGGTTTTGCAATCTGGTTTATGGTGGCCTACTTTGTTCAAGGATGCAGCAAGCTTACATCCAAGTGTGATCCATGCCAAAGGAAAGGAGGGAATCACCAAGAGAGATGAAATGCCACTAAACCCAATTCTGAGTTGAGATCTTTGATGTATGGGGAATAGACTTCATGGGACCTTTCAAAGCCCCTCAAACGGGCACAACTACATTTTGGTGCTGTGGACTATGTGTCCAAATGGATTGAAGCCATTCCCTGCCCAGCCTGTGATGCCAAGGTTGTTATCAAACTGTTCAGAACCATCATCTTTCCAAGATATGGCATCCCAAGGGTTGTTATTTCGGATGGAGGTTCCCATTTCATCAACAAGGTGTTTGAGAAGTTGATGAAGAGTTATGGAGTCAAGCACAAGGTGCCACGCCCTACCACCCTCAAACCAGTGGGCAAGTTGAGGTCTCCAACAGACAGAAAGGCCATATTGAGAAGACTGTGAGCTTCACTAGGAAGGATTGGTCACAAGGCTTGATGAAGCACTTTGGGCTTATAGAACAGCTTACAAAACCCCCATTGGAAGGTCTCCTTTCAACTTTGTATGGAAAGGATTGCCACTTACCTGTGGAGGTCGAATACAAGGCTATGGGCAGTAAAGATGCTGAACTTTGATATAAAGGCAGCACAAGAAAGGAGAGTAATGAACTTGTTTGAGTTGGAGGAAATCAGAATGAATGCCTATGAGAACTCCATGATCTATAACAAGATGAGAACCAAGGCAGCCCACGACAAACTGATTCGCCTTAAGACTTCAAGGTTGGGGACAGTGTGCTCTTGTTTAACTCCAAGCTAAGGTTGTTTCCCGGGAAGCTAAGGATCAAAGTGGTCGGGACCATTCAAGATCACGAAGTTCTACCTATGGATCCCTCACTCTACTCAACCAAGAAGGAAAGGAATTCACAGTGAACGGCATAGGTGCAAACCTACCTAGGAATGACTGATGATAGGATTTGTGTGTGATGTGAGATATGTAAATGTAAATGAGGTGGAATGCAACAGTGGTATATGAAGATGAGGTGGTATGGTGCAAAACACAATCACAATCAATCAATTCCCCTTAACCATCATAGTCATTGAAGTATAAGGGGTATCAATCCATAAGGGTGAAATTGTTACTCTATGAGGATATGCAATCACAAGAAAGTCAAGCCAAATGATTAAGATGAGGTAACTCTAACAACCTCTGAAATAGAAATGCAAATGCAGAAAGTAAAGAAAGCAGTAAAGCAAGCAGCTCGACCAAGGACTCGAGTCGAGTGGGAACAGAGTAACCAAGCTCGATCGAGTTGAGGGTCGAGTTAGCGTAAAAAGCGATAAAGGCAGGAACTTTAACAAGCTAATGCGAATATTAGGGTCTAAGACAGGGTCTTACAATCAGGGAAGGCTATACTTAATCAATCTTGCTCTTAAACAACTTGTATCAAGGTATCTCTTGATATTGAGCTTCTCAATGCCTAGCTAGCCCTTTCCCAAGGTGAAAGCTATCAACCAAGGCATGATCTCAGAAACAGGGGGTTAGCCAGTGAGAATCAAGCCTTGGAGGCCATAGGATCATTGCTCAAACTAATCCATCCAACCCCTATGAACTCCATTTCGAGAGCAAGGTTTATTGGAGCTCTTAGTGGACCTTTTCCAACGATTTCCATCACTTCCATGTGGAGAATCGCCTATGGACATACAAGCCAGGGATAGTGGTCATGTAGCCTTAAGGTTTGTCCAAAAGAGAGAGATTTCTAGATTAAGAACATAAGCAAGAAGGATTAAGCATAAGACCCCTAATCTAGCCCATCTCAAACCCTAAAGGAAACTACTCACTACACATGAATGAAACTCAATCAAATGCAATGAAAAGACATAAAGAAAGAGGAGATAAAGATGAACAACTTTTATTGAAATAGCAAAGTGCAAATACAAAGCAAATAAACCAAGATCTAGGGTTCTATGACCAATGAAGCTCAAGAACACAAAGAGAGGTTTAGGGTTGCTAAAAGTAAAAGCCAATAAAACAAAAAAGCTAAAATTAAAGATAAGCTAAAGATTGTTGTCTTTTTCGTGGCTAGAGCCTTTAAATAGAAAGGAGGATTAGGTTTAGGGTCAAAGGGAAGTTGATGTACTTGCATTTTACATAGTTTTAGTACATCTTTTATGCATCTTTTGCATAGTTTTAGCATCCATTAGCATCATATCTTGTTCCTTTTCTCTTCTTATGCATTCATAGTAGTTTTAGGTTGCATTTGCATACATATGCATGTTTGGTCCTTTGAAATAGGTCTTTTGGAGCATTCTGGAGCATATGGGACGTGAGGAGCATGGAGGACTTGGCATGGACGCAGCTCAACTGGATACGCAAAGGAAGAAGGAGGAAGCCATCTTGAAGACCAGCTCGACCACCTACTCGACCAACCGGTCGAGTTCCTCAACTCGACCGGCCAAGCTTCAACTCGATCGAGCTGAGAAGTCAAAGTCAAACCCGAAAAATGTTGCTTCCCCCTTGACTTCCTTTGACCCTAAACCTAATCCTCTTTGTATTTAAAGGCTAAAAGCCACGAAAAAACCACCAAGCTTTAGATTTTTTGTTTTAGCTTTCTTTTAATTTATTGTCTTTTACTTTTTAGAAGCTCTAATCCCATCTTTGTGTTCTTGAAGCTCTTGCTTCTTGAATCCTAGATCCTGGATAATCTCTTTGTATTTGCACTTGCTTATTTCAATAAAAGTTGTTTATCTTTATCTCCTCTTTCTTATGATGTTCTTTTATTGCATTTGCTTGTGTTTACATTCATGTGTAGTGAGTAGTTACCCATTAGGGTTTGAGATGGGATAGATTAGGGTTTCATATGCTTAATCCTTCTTGCTTATGGTCTTAATCTAGATTCTCTCTCTTTTGGATAATCTTAAGGCTACATGACCACTACCCCTGGCTTGTATGTCATTAGGCGATTCTCCACATGGAAGTGATGGAAATCGCTGGAAAATATCCACTAAGAGCTCCAAACTCTTGCTCTAGAAATGGAGTTCTAAGGGGTTGGATGGATTAGTTTGGGCAATGATCCTATGGCCTCCAAGGTTTGATTCTCACTGGCTAACCCCCTGTTTCTGAGATCATTCCTTGGTTGATAGCTTTCACCTTGGGAAAGGGTTAGCTAGGCATTGAGAAGCCCAATATCAAGAGAAGCCTTGATACAAGGAGTTTTAAGAGCAAGATGATTAAGTGTAGCTTCCCTGATTGCAAAACCCTGTCTTGAACCCTAATTCTCGCATTAGCTTGTTAAAGTCGTCACCTTTATTGCTTTTTCAACTCCCTAAACTCGATCGAGCTGGTACTCTGTTCCAACTCGACTCGAGTCCTTGGTCGAGCTGCTTTGCTTTTACTGTTTCATTTAGGTTGTTAGTGTTACTTATCTTTACTGCTTGCTTGACTTCCTGGTTGTTTCATATTCTCATAGAGTGACAATTTCCCATTTTGGATTGATAACCCTTATACTATAATGACTATGATGGTTAAAGGGAATTGTTGACTGTGTTTGTGTTTGCATCTTACCACCTCATCATATACCACTGTTGCATTCCACCACATCTCATTTCATATCTTTCACATCCACACACAAATCCTATCATCAATTTGGCGCCGTTGCCGATTTGGATTATTTGGCATTTGAGTTGTTGCATTTGAGTTTCAATACACTTGGACGATCAAGCTATACCACCCCTGTTCTATTGTACTGCTGGGTTTTTGTCTCTTTTTGCAGGTGTATGCGAACTCGATCGAGTCGGTCTACAGAAGACTTGGTCGAGCTAGACTTTACAACGGGTAGAAAGAGGGTTCAGAGGTCACAGAGGGTACAAGAGGAACCTGAGGTGCTTGTTGCTGATACAATGGATGTACCAGAGGGGAATGGAAACCCTTTGGGCAATGGACTCGGTCGAGCTAGGCAAACTCGACCGATTGGTCAAGGAGATGCTCCAAACCGCCACCAACAGAGACAAGGGATTGTTCCACCACCAGTGCAGAACCACAACTTTGAGATCAAGCTGGGAATGATCAACCTTGTCCAGAACAAGATGTTCCATGGATTGCCAAGTGAAGACCCCATTGACCACCTTGATGAGTTTGATAGGCTTTGTGATTTGACAAAGATCAATGGTGTCTCTGAAGATGCCATCAAGCTGAGACTCTTTCCTATGTCTCTAGCTGACAAAGCTCACCAATGGGAGAAGAGCTTGCCCCATGGCACAATCACCACTTGGGATGAATGCAAGAAGGCCTTTCTTGCTAAGTTTTTCTCCACCGGTCGCACAGCCAAGCTTAGAGGAGAGATATAGCTTCATCCAGCGAAACAATGAGACATTCGCAGAGGCTTGGGAGAGGTTCAAAGGCTACACAAGTCAGTGCCCACACCATGGATTCAACAATGAATCACTACTCTCCACTCTTTATAGAGGATGCTTGCCTAGGTATAGGGAGATGCTAGACACAGCTAGCAATGGGAACTTCCTCAACCAGGATGTAGATGATGGCTGGCAACTTGTGGAGAACATAGCTAACTCAAATGGAAGCTATGGAGAAGAGTATGATCGCACCAACCGGAGCTCGACCCACCACTCGATCGAGTCATGACGAAAAGTTGAGAAAAGATGTTAAGGCATTGAATGAGAAGTTGGATAAGCTGATCTAGCTCAGTCCACAATGAAGAAAGTCAACTTTGTGTCTGCTGAGGAGATGGAACCAGTCCAAGAAGGGGAGGATACACAATTTGCTGAGGTGTGCTACATGAGCAATGGGCAAGGAGGTTACAACAAAGGATACTATAATTACAAGTCCAACCCTGCCATGTCATACCGCAACACTGATGTTGCTAACCCTCAGGACCAAGTCTATCCTCAACAACAAGCAGCTCGATCGAGTCAAGCCACAACATGGGTATGGTCAAAAGAACAATTACCAAGGACCACAAGGCACTTTCCCTGGACAACAAATGAATATCCCACCAGGCTTTCCCCACCAACCCCCAGCCTGCACCTTCACAAGAGAATGAGCTCAAGGCAATGCTAAAGCAACTACTTCAAGGGCAAGCTGATGGGGTAGTGGACACAAGCAAGAAGCTAGCTGAAATAAACTCCAAGATCGAGAATCTCAACACAAGGGTTTACTCTCTGGAGAATCATGCTTCTTCTGTTGCTGCTGCTACAAAGCAAGGACAACTACCTGGTAAAGCTATTCAGAACCCCAAGGAACAGTGCAAGGTCATCTTCACTCAAGAAGGACTTGTTGAAGAAGAGGATCAAGAAAGAGGTCATTGAAGATTTTTGTTTACTGCTGAATGATGATGAGATTGTTGCTGCTGAGGCTCCTGGAGTCCAGATTGATCAACCAGAAGTGCAGGCACCTACTGTGGCCATTCACACTTCACCAGTTGAGCTCGCACGACAAGCTCGATCGAGTCGAACTCTAGCTCGATCGAGTCCGACCTTCTGTCCCAAGCCGTTTTGCTTGATCCTTACCAACCGGTTGCTTCCTCGTCTCGCCTACTTAGTCAAGGTCACAAGGAAGTGATTCACAAGTTCAGAAGAGATCTCAGTGGGATTGGAATTGAGTTGCCTCCTATGGATAGCATGAGTGAGGCATTTGATCAAATGCAAATGGTCAAGGATGTTCTAGCCAACAGTGATAAAGTTTCAGAGGTCCTGAAGAGTCTACTCATCAGTTCAACCTGCTTACTTCACCCACTTTCCTACCAAAGGTAAGGATCAAGGGAAATTCACTCTCCCTTGCACACTTGGGCATCTTGAGCTTGACAATGCCTTAGTGGATTCTGGAGCAAGCATCAATCTGATCTCTCTCTCCATGGCAGAGAAGCTAGGCATGCTGGAGCCTTGCAGCGCCCTACTACTTCAATCATGTTTGGAGATGCAACTTCTAAGTCTCCTCTTGGAGTGTTCAAGAACTATCACTTGAAAATTGGAGAATGCATCATCCAAACTGATCTCACTGTGATGGAAATGGAAGAAGAGAAGGATCTACCTCTGTTATTGGGAACCCCATTCCTTAGTACAGTTGGCGCTTCAATAGACTTTCACAAGCAAGAAGTGATCCTTCACAAGGTGAATAGTTTGGTGTCATATCGCTTGCAGCCTAGAGGTTCAGACTTTTGTGCCACAATTGACAGTACCACCTCTCAGTTCTAAGAGTCATGGAGCTACAAAGGTTGTGAAGGAAAGGTTGACAAAGAACCAAGAGTTGGGAAGGATAAGGATGAGAGAGGACCAAGGATTGAGAAGCCACGTCTTGAGAGGGCTAGAGTTGAGAAACCACGTTCTGAGGCCACGAGCTGATAGACTTGTTCAAGCCCCTTGTGTGCTTGATGAAGAAAGCCTTCAAGCTTTGTTTGATGAGCCACTAGGAAGGGCTCTAAAAGAAGGGGAGGATGTAGCCTCTAAGGCAAGACCAGGAGATAAAAGAAAGGATCCACCAGCTCAGGCCCCTTCAGTCAAGCCATCTCAGCTCACAATGACCTTGTTCCCCACCAAGTTTGAAAATGGGAAGATTGAGTACAAGATAAGGTACAAGGGGAGATCAAGGCCATTCTCTAGAGCCAAGGCCTTGGTGACTTCAGAACAGTCCAGGGACCCAACCAAGCTAAAGGAGCTTCTGTCTCAAGTCCTCACTATCACCCTTGATGGTGGGATGATGTACTTGCATTTTGCATAGTTTTAGTACATCTTTTATGCATCTTTTGCATAGTTTTAGCATCCATTAGCATCATATCTTGTTCCTTTTCTCTTCTTATGCATTCATAGTAGTTTTAGGTTGCATTTGCATACATATGCATGTTTGGTCCTTTGAAATAGGTCTTTTTTTGGAGCATGGAAGGACTTGGTGCATGGACGCAGCTCAACTGGATACGCAAAGGAAGAAGGAGGAAGCCATCTTGAAGACCAGCTCGACCATCTACTCGACCACCGGTCGAGTTCCTCAACTCGACCGGCCAAGCTTCAACTCGATCGAGCTGAGAAGTCAAAGTCAAACCCGAAAAATGTTGCTTCCCCCTTGACTTTCTTTGACCCTAAACCTAAATCCTCTTGTATTTAAAGGCTAAAAGCCACGAAAAAACCACCAAGCTTTAGATTACTTTTGTTTTAGCTTCTTTTTAATTATTGTTTTACTTTTTAGAGCTCTAATCCCATCTTTGTGTTCTTGAAGCTCTTGCTTCTTGAATCCTAGATCCTGGATAATCTCTTTTGTATTTGCACTTGCTTATTTCAATAAAAGTTGTTTATCTTTATCTCCTCTTTCATTTGATGTTATTTCAATGCATTTGGTTGTTTATTTCATCATGTGTAGTGAGTAGTTACCCATTAGGGTTTGAGATGGGCTAGATTAGGGGATCTTTATGCTTAATCCTTCTTGCTTATGTTCTTAATCTAGAAATCTCTCTCTTTTGGCAAACCTTAAGGCTACATGACCACTACCCCTGGCTTGTATGTCATAGGCGATTCTCCACATGGAAGTGATGGAAATCGTTGGAAAAGGTCCACTAAGAGCTCCAATAACTCTTGCTCTCGAAATGGAGTTCATAGGGGTTGGATGGATTAGTTTGAGCAATGATCCTATGGCCTCCAAGGCTTGATTCTCACTGGCTAACCCCCTGTTTCTGAGATCAAGTCTTGGTTGATAGCTTTCACCTTGGGAAAGGGTTAGCTAGGCATTGAGAAGCTCAATATCAAGAGATACCTTGATACAAGTTGTTTGAGAGCAAGATTGATTAAGTATAGCCTTCCTCTGATTGTAAACCCTGTCTTAGACCCTAATTCTCGCATTAGCTTGTTAAAGTCGCTGCCTTTATTGCTTTTTACTTCAACTCGACCCTAAACTCGATCGAGCTGGTACTCTGTTCCCACTCGACTCGAGTCCTTGGTCGAGCTGTTGCTCTACTGCTTTTTACTTACCTTCATATTCATTACTGCTTGCTTGACTTCCTTGTTATTTCATATTCTCATAGAGTGACAATTTCACCCATTTTGGATTGATACCCTTTATGCTACTAAATGACTATGATGGTTAAAGGGAATTGTTGACTGTGATTGTGTTTGCATCTTACCACCTCATCATATACCACTGTTGCATTCCACCACATTTCATTTCATATCTTTCACACCCACACACAAATCCTATCATCACATCGTCCAGAATGTCCACCACTCCCAGAACTATGTAACCAATCCAAAATTTTACCTCGTAGAAGAGGAGTATGAGGAACAACGATCTTGCTCTTTCGCCTTACGATATTTTGTGACCAAGAGTAGTGTTTTCTAGCTTGCGGTTTGAGCTTTAGTTCACCAATTAACTCTTGTAGCTCGATATCCGAATCATAACCAGCCTGAATCTGTTGAATAAAATCACACTCAAGAACAGACATAGCCATGTTGAGTATCTCTGCTCCTTCAACCCGCGATAAGGCATCAGCAACCAAATTTTCTTTCCCTTGTTTGTACTGAATTTCGTAATCAAATTCCAGCAGTTTAGGAAGCCATTGTTGTTGAATTGGAGTATTCAAGCGTTGCTCCAAAAGGTATTTTAAGCTTCTTTGATCTGTCTTGATCACAAAGTGGCTTGTAAGAAGGTAATGGCGCCACTTTTGAACAGCAAAGACAACAGCCAATAACTCTTTTTCATAGATGGAGAGAAACAGTTGCTTCCCTTTCAAGTGTCGACTGATGTAGGCCAAAGGGTGACCCTCCTGCATCAAAACCGCGCCAATTCCCTGACTGCACGCATCAGTTTCCACCACAAAAGGTTTGTCAAACCTTGGTAAAGCCAAAACAGGGGCGACACACAACGCCTCTTTCAGGCCCTCAAAATCAGTTTGAGCTTCAGGAGACCATGAGAAAGAGTCTTTCTTTGTCAAGGCTGTTAAGGGTCGTGCTATGGTTCCAAAGCTCCGAACAAAACGACGATAATAACCATCCAACCCCAGGAATCCACGGAGTTGTTAAGATCCTTGGGAACGGGCCATTCATTAACCGCCTTGACCTTGCTAGGGTCAGTGGAGATACCTTTTGCTTCAATGTAGTGACCTAAGTACTCGACCCATTTTGTAGCAAAGATACATTTGCTCTGCTTAGCAAATAAGTTGTTAGTTCTCATCAATTCAAACACACGGCAAAGGTGGCGCACGTGAGACTCCAGCGAAGAACTATAGACTAAGATGTCATCAAAAAATATGAGGACAAAATTGCGTAAGAAACTCTGAAAAACAAAGTTCATCAAGCCTTGAAACGTTGCAGGGGCATTAGTAAGCCCAAAGGGCATAACGAGATATTCATAATGGCCAGCATGAGTTTTGAAAGCTGTTTTATGAATATCGCCGGGGTCCATTCGCACTTGGTGATAGCCTGCTCTTAAATCGATCTTGGAGTAAATGACAGATCCACCCAATTCATCCATAAGGTCTTCGATTAACGGAATAGGGAACCGGTCTTTAACAGTCATGTTGTTGAGACCACGATAGTCGACACAAAGACGCCAAGAACCGTCTTTCTTCTTGACCAAAACCACCGGTGAAGCGTAAGAGCTAGAGCTTGCTTGAATTGTACCAGCGGTTAACATCTCTTGCACTATTTTATCGATCTCATTCTTCTGATGAATGGCGTAGCGATAAGGTCTTTGGTTGATAGGGTTGGAACCTTCGAGCAGGGGAATCTTGTGGTTATGGTCATGGCGAAAAGGTGGCAAGGTTGTTGGTTCCAGGAAGATATCATGGAATTCATCAAAAAGATGATGTATGTCAGAACAAAGAGGCTCTACAGTGGAGGAGGCGTCTAATGAATATAAAGAAACCTCGTCACCAGGACAATAATCTTGGACGTAGATCATTGCTAATTGGACATCTGTTTCACGAAGTTTATTGAGCTTGGCTGCCTTTATTTGACGAACTGAGCCTTCCTTGATACCGTGAAGTAAAACCTTGGCGTGACCATATTTAAATCCCATCTCCAGCTTCTGGAAATCCCACGTTATAGGGCCCAACGTGGCTAACCATTGAACACCCAAGACGATATCACAGCCACCAAGTGGAATAAACTCGGTTAGTAGACGTGGTACGGTTTTGTGACCAATTGGAGGTGTAAGGTTTCTTTGGATGAGCTTTTTCATACAGCCTTCCAAGAAGTAAACATTGACGAACCATACTTGGTTGGAACATACGGACATGCATTTGTGTATCGGTGCGGATCCCGGCTAGGTAGTGGCGAACCAAATAGTCTCCGAGAAGTTCACACGTGTACGTAGAAGTTCAAATCTGCCATGGTATTCAACAATACCATCTGTTTCTTGTAAGTTTTTCAGCTCTGCAACAGGGTCATCTAAAAGATCATCAAATCTTTCATATAAAAGAAGCTTATAGGACGACCAATCAAGGAGTGTTGACGGTTGCATGTCCGATTGAACGAGGGATTGATGCCAAGCCGAGGCAAGACCGTCGAAGTGGATGGAAGCGATGCCGACTCGTAAATCATCGGGTGTGTTGTCAATGGAGAAGAATTGTTCAACTTTGAACAGCCATTCTTTAAGTTTGTCACCGTTAAACCGAGGAAAGTCTAGCTTGGCAAGTCTGGTCATGCCGGAGTAGTTGTGCGGAGAAGAGTGGCGGCCACGATTAGGGTCATGAGGAATAGTTGGGGTTGGGAGTAACGGAGGGTTGTTTTTGGTGACGGAAGGTGGGGTGGAGGATGAATCGCGAGTTTCGGAGATTTTGCGAATAACAGCAAACATATCCGAGAGGTCTGTTTCCAACTTATTGAGTTTCTTGTCCATCCTAGCTTCTAGGTCTTGGTTATGTTGGAAAACTTCATCGAATCGTGGTCCGAAACTTGATTCGATGTCTTGAAGAAGAGCTTCCTTCATGGCGGTTTGGGCACGTGTTTGAGCTGATTCAGTCATGAGTTCCGAGAATTGAGAGACGACTGATACCTTTGGTAGAGGGAAACCGTGGGTTCCAAGTAACGATAGTAACACAGAATTGATGTTCCTAAAACACCTATTCCGAACTCACTTGCAAAGAATCTTCGAGAGATGAAGAGATTCTTAGCTGGTAATGAGCTAATGTGACAAGAAGAGAAAGGGAGAGAAGGTTTCTGAATTGTTCTGAATATCATTATGAAGATGGATTACAATTCTTTATATAAGAAAAATAAAACCGACTTAAGAAAAACCAACTAAAACGAAAAGGAAATTAGCCAATTATGTGGCTCTCTCTAATGTAAACTATCCTATATCAAAGAACGAGGATTTGTCGTCTCTTGTTATAGTCTCATGCTCGATTTGCCTCAAATTGGTGTTTGGCGACGGTACCAGATCCACAACTCAGCTCTAATGTGGTCACCAGTTCCATTTGGGTATTTCAATCAAACTTTCCTTCACTTGATTGTTTTCGCTCTTTGATAACTCAGTTGAGTTTTTTGTTTTCTGGGTAATTTAAATTAGTGTTCTTTTTGGATTTTCGTACTTGTGTGCTGTTTCTCTCTCTCTTAAGCTTCTTCGGTCTTGCTCTTGTGGGTTTTCTGTCGATTTCAAAATCGGAATTATGTACAAGAGACTGGTATATCTAGTTGCTTCTCTTCTATCTTAGCTGGATTATTGGAGATTTAGTTGTAAATTTTTTGATTTGGGAATCAATTTTGCTCTGTGATGGTTAAGATAGCAGAACTCAGGTACTCTTATTGATGAGAAACATGTTTTGTGTGCAGAAAACAATGAGTAGCTTAGTGGAGAGGCTTCAAATACGATCAGATAGGAAACCAGTTTATAACTTCTGATGATGATGACTTTCTTCCCAAAAAAGATCGGGCACTTGAGCAAGTCGAGGCTATTGTCAGAACCGACGCGGTTTGTAACATTTGTTCTCCTGAATGCGTAAGATTTCAAAATATTCAGTGTGTAGTTGTGTTTTAGGATGCCTTAGGTTCCATTAACTGAGAATTGTGTTTTACATTTTGCAGGTTAGTCCTCTTAATGAGATAGATAAGATATTGGACTGTGAAATGCGTCCTACAATACCTAGTGAAGAAGATTCCTCAGAAGCGGCACCAAAGCAAGTTTGTGTGAAACAGTATCTCGTGAAGTGGATGTCATATCTTCACTGCTCTTGGTAGTTACTTGTTTCCCTTCTGATTATATGTTTGGTCTTTTGTGCTTCTTGTCTGTGAACATAGTAACTATAATGGGCTACTCAAAGCAGTGATGAGACTTTATGTGGCCAACATGAAAGCAGCGGATGTTAAAGATGTTGCTTCGTCTGTTACATCAATATCAAATGAAGACAGGTACACACATTTCACTCTCTTTTACTTTTTGTTTCTTTGCTTGGATTTTGCTTCTATATAGACTTGTGGATTTAGTTGATTCCTGAAGGACTCTGTTGCTGAAATTATCAGATTCGTGATGGTATTTGCTTTGTTTAAACTGTGTTTTTGTTTTTAGGTAAGAAGAAACAACTGCATGTGGATAAGCCTGATGATGACCTTGTTACGGGTCCTTATGGAGCGATGGACGATGATGATTTCATGTAAAAAGAAAGGCATTTTAGTGACTGCACTTGCTCAATTTTTGTTTCACAGTTTTCTTTACTCATTTTGATTTGAAAATACAAGAAAGTTATCATTTTTAAAGAACCCACAATGAGTTCTCCAATGTGGAGCTAAAATTTTGGAAATCTATAGAAAAACTCTAAATTTAAAATACTAATATTTTTATTATTTAAAATTGTTAAAGAGTTCCATATAGAGCTCTCCAATGCAGATGCTCTAAGAACCCTCAACCATTCCAATTTACTCGACATTAACTTCTTATTATGTGGGTACGTCCTCTAGTTAATATATAAAAAAGATTGTTTCTCGAACTTATAAATCTTGAGGGTTTCAAGCAGGTCCAAGAAAACACATGTTTCGTTCATGAAAACGTAAAAAAAATCATTAATGCGATAAGTAAGGCAATCGGAGTAGTGGAATGTTTGTTAAATAGGGAGGTAAACGTTTTGAAAAGTTTTGTCATCCAAAAATATATGATACCTCTTGGTGGTATTTAGTATATTTGTGAGCAATATAATGTCTTGTGAGACATCAATTTTATATCCGTTTTTATTTATGTTTTTTTCTCTATCATTGTGGTTGTTAATGAACAAGATTTTTCTTTCTCTTTTATAATATTTTATTTTTAGTGTCTCATGTCTTCTTTAAATTACTGAAAACTCTTAATTTTAAAAAATAGTCTCCGAAAATTACTTTGCTGATTTTTGGGCTTTTTACTTTTTAAAATGTTGAGATAGGAATCACGGGCTTCAAAATTTATGTAAAAAAATGTTGTGGTTGTTCATCACTTGACACTCTCTTCCAACACCTAATCGCGACAACAACCTAGCTAATAAAATTTCTCTCACATGCATACATTCTTACACGTAATCGCCATGCAAATCTCCTTTCTCACGAACATATCAACTCCTCACTTCACTCTTAAACTCAAACCAAAACAAACTCATATCATCACAAACAAGTGAAAATAAAATAAAATGGCAAACAACTAAACAAGCTCTTCCTTATCTCTACAACTCTCGCCCTCTTCTTCCTCCTCACCAACGCTTCCATGATTCCATCTACCGCACCATCATGGAGTTAGATGAAGATGACGCAGCCAACACGGTAGGCGATGAGTTTGACTTGGAAGACGACATCGAGAACTCAAAGGGACCTCAGCAGAGACCGCCGCTACTCCAACATAGCTGCTACGAGCTTCATCAGGAAGTGCCAATTTGCATTTGCCCAACATTAGGACAAGCTGCCAAAGCGGTTACAAGTCAGGGACAGCTGCATGCACCACGCCAAGTGAGGAGTATCTAAACACTTGCCTAAGAGCATAATTATTGGTAGAGACCCAAAATGTTTTTTACTAATATTTTATCAATAAAACTAGTTTTAGAGACCTTGTTAAGAGATTTTTCTTTTGGCTGTTCTAATAGTATAACCCATTAAAGCAAGTGCATTAGAGAACTTTGGTGGAGCTCTACACAAAAAATGAAGAAAAAAAACAAAAATTAATGAGGTGGCGAGCTTTATTGACAGAATCAGTTCTCCCGGAGCAGCTTGCAAAATCGTCTCTGAGACAGCTCTACACGTGTCGGTATCTCATCCTCCAACCTTTTGTTTTGGAGCTCCACCCACAGTTCTCTAATTCAGAGGATCAAAACAGAGAAGAAAAGTTTAATCTTTTAAAAAGTCTACTGCTTACTCTGGAATACTGCATGCATTCAATCACACGAGAGCTCAATTCAAGCAATGCCTCTTCAAAGCCAACTAACTTCTTGTAGATCCGAGTCCATTCATCCTAAGAAATTTTGAAGAAAAAGAATTTCTTTAAGATTAGATCCGAGTCTGTTCATCCAATTCAACTAACTGCTTATCGTGTAATCGAAGTGGTCCATCAGGTCAACAGGCCTCGTCTTGTCTTTGTAAGTACAAAAAACTCTGTTCTTGAGTTGGTTTCCTGAAGTTTTCAGATGTAAAACTTTGATCTTGAGTTGTTTTTTGAAGTTTGCAGACGTAAAGCTTTGATCTTGAATTGCTTTTTGAAGTTTGCAATCGTAAAAGTTTCTATCTTGAATTGGTTTTTGCAGTTTTCACTTTAATCTTGAATTGTGTTTTATAAATTTTGCAGATGTAAAGCTTTGATCTTGAATTAATTTTTGCAGTTTGCACTTTGATCTTAAATGTTTTCTTTTTTAAGTTTGCAGATGTAAAGCTCTGATCTTGAATTTTTCTCATAAACTGTCTTTTTCTTCAAATTTTTTTAGGATGAACGAACTCCGATCTACAAGAAGTTAGTTGGTTTAGAAGGGAACTTGCTTGGATTTTAGCTCTCGTCTGGTTGAATGCATGCATAGTAAGCAGTAGACTATTCAAAAGATTAAACTTTTCTTCTCTGTTTTGATCCTCTATTTAATTCTTGTTTCTGATTGAAAGATTAAATTTGTGTTTATAGCTTGGAACTTTGCCGATTGATCTTCATCAGAATATTTATGAACTTTGTTCTGATTTGTTTTCCTCAAATTTATCTCTTTCAATCTCAAATCTTATGCTTTCTAATACCTTTTTCTTCGTCTAGTGTTTACAAATAGGATTTTGATTCTCGACTGTCTTTGATTTTCATTTGTTAGGTTCTATTTGATTTGAGTTTACACAGCAGAGAGATGATCTAATCTGAGTTTGATTTGTTATATATGTTTCTTTGTTAGCTTCATGGAGATTACACAACAGAGGATGTTGGTGTGAAAACTTAAGTGCTTGTTAGCTATGTCCGTCCTATTGTGTTTTTTATCTTTGTGTTTCCTTAGTGATTTTGATAATATTTTCAGAATTTGTGTCTTGCTTAAACTTCCTACGTTTTTTTTCTCTTTTGCATTTAAACATTCTTGAAAATTCCAAAAGAAAAAATGGGTTAAGAACCCTAAGGGGTTCTACCATTGAAGCAGCCAAAAGAAAAAAATCTCTTAACAAGGTCTCTAAAACTAATTTTATTAGAGACATTTTGGGTCTCTACCATTAATCATGCTCTTATGTGTCCTTAACTAAGCGACGTTGTTTCACATTATACTGTACCTATTTTTGATTTAATTAAATAACCCATATTGCTAAGAACATATGTTTAGACACGCCGTTAATCATGCTCTAAGGCAGGAGCGGATCTAGTAAATGAAGAGGGTGGTTACTTGACCCCCACTATTTTTATAAGAAAAAAAAATTCATGCTTAATTGGGTAATTAATGATTCTCTTAATTTGCTCATGTTTAATGATAGTTTTTGTTAAAGCATATAAAATTGACCCCTTGTTTTTCCTTTTGTTCAAATTTTGACCCTTTTGTGTGAGATATAATTCCTATCCGTTGCATCATTTTTATAATTTGTTTTCCATTTTTTTTTTGTGCAAAATAATAATTCCATTCAGATTAAACCGGTCCTAGACCGAGTGTAACCAGAGCGTTTTTCGCGATCTTATCGTCGATTACATTTGATTCTCTTTGAACATATCGAAAACTGATTTTCGAGAAGAAACAAGCTAGATCCAGGATATCGTGTAGAATCCCGTGGAGTTCCTTGTGCGGAATCCCTCTATTGATTGCTTTGATTAGCAGTTGCGAATCTGAAGCGACCGAGATGTGTGAGAGACCGAGGTGTTTGGCGTGTTGTAGCGCTCTGTGTACTGAAATTGCTTCAGCCAGCAGCGCTGATCTGATTGTGTTCTCCGATGCGGATCCGTGCGTCATCCGGACCCCTTCTCTCGTGCTGAATAGCCAGCCAAATCCCGCTGTTTTCCTCTCTCTGTTCCAGGCTGTATCGGTGTTGCATGTTACGGTGAGGGGATGAGCCGGAGGTCGTGTCTGAGATCGGATCTTCCGTGCCGGTGTTTTGATTTGCGCTGTTTGCCACTCTCTTGCGTTTCTTAGGGCTTGGGTTGTCGTATCCTCTGGGGTGAGCCTTCGAGACTCGAAGATCCGCTGGTTCCTGCTCTTCCAGATTGACCAGACTACCCACGGGGATATCGGTCCTGAGCTAATTCCGGTAGGAGGTAAGCAATTCGCATCCTTTGTACCTTCAATTCCGCTCCTCACACTCTGCACTAAACAAGAGTCAATTGTTTGTGTGCAGGGGATCAAGTTCCAAACCTTGATCGTGAAATCACAGCTAAAGAGGAGGTGGAGTGTTGTTTCCGCTTCACCACAGTGCGAGCATCGCACCGTTGTGTTCACATTCCTGGCTCGGAGATTCTCTCCCACCGGTAAACCGTTTCTCATTGCTTTCCACATGAAGAGTTTGGTTTTTTGTCCTGTGTTGAGCCTCCATATTTGTTTGTTCCAATCGAATCCCCTGAGTAGTAGTTCTTCAGTCCCCTCCATTTCTATATCTCCTAGAGCTGGTCCCATGTCTTCGTCTGCCTGAAGCCCTTTATAGTAACCCGACTTAGCTATGTAGATTCCATCCTCCGTGTGTAACCAGATGGTCTTGTCTCTTGCTCCCTTTGCGCTTGGTCTTAGTTCGAGTACTCGTTCCTCATGGAACGGCATGATGTCTCTAATTTTCTCCTTGTTCCACTGTCCCGTTGCAGGTGAGATGAGGCATGACACAAGTAAATCCTTTGTTTGCTCCGGGGGGGTGTCCCATTGGTGTGTCTTGTTGGTCAAGTGAGAGCCAAGGTTCTGACCAGAGGCTTGTCGTGGCTCCATCTCCTATTGCTCTTCCTAAGTTTGGTTTAAGTAGCTCCTTGCCTATGCATATCCCTCTCCATCCGTGCCAGGCTGAAGTAGGAGGTATACTGTCCAGAAAACTCTCGTCATGGCAATAATTTTGTTTTCCATTTAGGGCCTGACTGGTTTAACCGCTGCGGTTGCGGTTGCGGGTGCGGGAGTTTGCGGAAGCGGGCGGTTGTGATTAGTAGCGTTATTAAGCGGTTTGTACGACTGGCATAACAATTGAAAATGGATGCGTTTGCGGGATACTTATGACTGGTTCACTTGCGGATGCAATAGCGGTTAAACAATAAATTAATAATATAAACACATTATATAATTATAAAAATATCAAAACTATATTATAATGAAAATTTTAAATTTATGGTTCAACATAATTAAAAATAATTTTTTTATAAAGAATAATATGTGTATAATACTTACGTCTATTTTTTAATTTCTATAATTTAAATAAAAAATGTGATTTTATTTTCAAAATATATATTTAATGTGAAAATTAAATTTATATTACAATTTTATTTATTAGATATATATGTATTAGTATGAAAAGAATATTTATCAAGAGAATTTTGATTTGTAGAACTTATAAATATATAAGTATGATATGATTTTAATGAATATTGACTAAAAGTACTAATTTTTTTTTATATTGTGATTTTATTATCCAAATCTTATTTTTTAATAAAGATTATTATTTATTTTCGGATTTTATATAAGTTTGTGTTTTTTTTTTTTTTTAATTATCCACCCGCAACCGCAAACGCTGCTGGGAAGGAGCTTTTGATTTTGAGGGTTGTTGAGGATCTTGAGCGGTTTAAAGCGGTATAAAGCGTTTGTGGTGATTGTTGTCAAACGCCAATAACCGCTACTACCCGCAAACGCTGCGTTTGCGGGTAGCAGCGGGTGAACCAATCAGCACCTTAAGAGCCTGATTGGTTCTCCCGCTACCACCCGCAAACGCAGCGTTTGCGGTTCGTAGCGGTTTTCGGCGGTTTATAACAATCACGACAACCGCTTTGAATCGCTCTATACCACTCTGTACCGCTCTATATCGCTGAAAATCAAAAGCTCCTTTCCGCAAGCGTTTGCGGTTGCGGGTGGATAATTAAAAAAAAAAAAAACACAAACTTATATAAAATCCGAAAATAAATAATAATATTTATTAAAAAATAAGATTTGGATAATAAAATCACAATATAAATAAAAAATTAGTACTTTTAGTCAATATTCATTAAAATCATATAATACTTATATATTTATAAGTTCTACAAATCAAAATTCTCTTGATAAATATTCTTTTCATACTAATACATATATATCTAATAAATAAAATTGTAATATAAATTTAATTTTCACATTAAATATATATTTTGAAAATAAAATCACATTTTTTATTTAAATTATAGAAATTAAAAGATAGACGTAAGTATTATACACATATTATTCTTTATATATTTTTTTAATTATGTTGAACCATAAATTTAAAATTTTCATTATAATATAGTTTTGATATTTTTATAATTATATAATGTGTTTATATTATTAATTTATTGTTTAACCGCTATTGCATCCGCAAGTGAACCAGTCATAAGTAACCCGCAAACGCATCCATTTTCAATTGTTATGCCAGTCGTACAAACCGCTTAATAACGCTACTAATCACAACCGCCCGCTTCCGCAAACTCCCGCACCCGCAACCGCAACCGCAACCGCAGCGGTTAAACCAGTCAGACCCTAAGTCTAAGGTTTGCAAGTTCCAGCAAGTTAGCGTTTAGCGTTTGTCCCTTCAGACTATCCTTCCTCTCACCCCCACTACTAGATTCCAAATGAGACACCCTCGTTAGGGTTATACAACACGATGATATGAGTGTGGTTGTTGATCTATATTATGGGGAAATTTCAAAACTACATCTTTTGAGATGCCAATTTTCAAAAATACATTTCTATGGTGCCAATTTTCAAAACTACACTTTTTTCATTTAGTAAAAGAACTCTAAACCTTAAAATATAAATCCAAAACCCTAAAATCTAATATTGAACCCTTAAATCTAAACCCTAAACCCCAAAATCTAAATCCTAATATAGGATTAGTGAACCCAAACATATATATTAAAATTGGGGAAAGGTGTATTTTTGAAAATTTCCACACGATAGGTATAGTTTTGAAAATTTGCACCTCAAGAGGAGTATTTCATAAAATTTCTCCTATATTAACACTATATATGGTATCGTGTGTGTTTATTAGAAAATGTTAGCATATGATGTTTTGGGGGCACAAGTCTGATTCGGTCTTAATTGAGCAAAAATAAACAAACTTAGTCTCCATTAATCTAACATAGTCTCCTAAGTGCTATTAATTACCAATATACCATTAATGAATCTGACTCAATATTAAAATTAAATAAAAACAAAATTTAAAATTCAACCAATGAGATTGAAGAGAATATGGGCCCACGATTTGCTCTGATTTGTTTTTTCTGAAATCAGACCCGCTGCCAAATCGAACTCCATGCGACACGTGGCATTTTAATTTTAATTTATTTTTATTATTTTCACTTAGTTATCCCTTAAGACAACGACACATGACATTTAAATATATATTTATTTTTTTATTAGACTACATTTACACATAGTTATACCCAAGATTTCAGTTATACTCTTCTCTAAATAGTTGTACATTAGAAGTTGAAATTGATATACAATTGTACACACTATAATCTTTATAATTTTGGGTTGTACTTATGATTATAAGTAATATTTTTAACTTCTTTACGTAATCATGTAATCAAAATTTTAATAAAATATTATTAGCACACTTTTGCATCTTTAGATGGTGTCCATTGACCCATGAAAGTATAAGATAAATATAGTTAATTTTTTATCATAGTGAATTTTTTTTATCAAAATTCTATTTACTAGATATAAATATATAATACGTTAAGTTTTATTCCCATTTTTATCTTTAATACATCCAATTATAAGTTTTAATAAACATTAATTACACTGTAAAATATGAAATTACACCATGTTTCTTCATTTGATCCAGGAAATTGTTGAATTAACACATAACAATATAAATGGTAATCTAAGGAAACTGATTTGAATGATGAAATCCAATCCAGTTTTACAATGACAAATAATGTCGTTTTAAGAAGAAAACAAATATAAGAGTTCTCTTTCTTTTCCTGCAATTATCATTCTCATCAAATGCAGAAAACTCAATGATTTCCTCCCCATAAGAAACCTCCTCACTTACCAACAAGACGAGGATATGATGGCGCCAATACCTTCTTGTATCACGAGAAAATGCTGGCGTTGTGACCCAAACTGACCAGAAAATCGCAAACCGATACGTCGGTCACTCAATAGGCTTCGGACTAGGTACACTTGGAGGTAAAGGCGGTCGCTTTTAGCTTGTCAATGACGCGGCGAATCCAATTACTGGAACACTTATACACTTTGTAGTTTAGCCGAAATCTTTATGCATCGTGGCGACATGTGAATCAAATTCAGAGACGAACTCATCATTGGAAGCTACAAAACGATCAACAAACGAGACAGACACGAATATCCAAATCACCGGCCATGGATGCCTCATGGTAGCAAGTGAGCCAAGCCATCATCCACAATATCTACATTCATCACTGCAAATCCTCTTGCAACACTTCGTCGCCAACATATGGATTCGAGGAGTCTTCGATCACATTTGAATTGATCACTGCTCTCTCAGTTATTGTGAGAACGGACCATCTGGGAAGCAACCATTGATGTCATCCTTGCATCCGCCGCGGTCACAATTGCAACAACGATTTCTCTGTTTCAAACGAATTGCTTGAAAAACAGAGGAATTTTACGGATGGGTTTTAAACAGAGGGATTCGAGGAGTCTTGTTACTTATCAATTGTTTGAATTGATGTTAAAGTGACGAGGCTGAGAGGAGGAGGAACAGATAAAATGAAGCGGAGGAGAAAAATTAATTCTGAGATGGATTTGGATAAATTCTCAGATGTTGCTACAACCAGCGAACACCTTTTTTTCTCCTTTATCATTCGGAAATTAATTGAGAGAAGGAAACAGGAAATAGAACTAAGAAAATAATTTTACCCAAAAAAAAAAATGAAAACGCAGGGAACGAGAGGAGGAAAGAGGGAAGAAGCTCGAGAAAAGAGGGATGAACGCGGAGGGAAGATGGATTCGACCCGACTATGTGGCTTTGGGTTGGGTCTATAATATTGTTAAGTTAGTAAGGTTATAATGTCATTTAACAATTTTTCGGATTAAAAGAAAATGGTTAAAATTTATGAGTTATAACGAGGGTAGAAGAGATCCATTTTACTCTCATGAGACCACACGAGCCATTGTTCTATGTTTTGGCTAATGTAATTAGCACTACCCCATAATAACAAAACAAGTTTTTTTGGGTACTTTTTCTACTCTATAAAAATAATGTCAGTTAAAAATAATTAATCTAATGATCGGGAAAGATCAATCAGCTCCGGTCCAATGAAATTGGTAGTCCATAAACCAATAATGTGGCTTTTGTAAATAATAAAGAGGAATTTAACGGTACAAACGAAAATATGTGGCCTAAAAAAAAAAATCGGTGGTCTTATAGCGGACAGGGCACGAAGATCATAGACTATTGGGCCACGAATCACCATTGTCTGAAGAAACTCGGATATTAAACACCTCTTGACATCACCGTTGTAAACGTGTTAGCAAGAACTAAAGCCTTTATCATCAACAGGTCCATTTTATATAATTGTCGGATTCGGGCCGGGAGAGGTTTGTTGTAAATTTTAGCCCACATAATAAACATAACCATTTTAGGAATATAGAAATGAAGACAACATAAAGCGAGCAGAAACAAGGTGGGAAATGAAGTGAAGTCTATAGTAGTCTTTTAGAGTTTAAGGAAGTGGTGCATTTCCTCAGGATCCAAAATTTTGTGTGAAAAATTATGTTACATTTTAAGGTATTTTCGGAAATTTTAGGGTCCTGTTTGCAAATTTAAATTGTTTATAGGGTATTGTTTATAAATTTATATGGTTCATTTTTGTAAAAATCTAAATTATTGCTACGCTAAGCTGCATGGAATCAGAAGCGGGTACGGGGAAGCGGAAGCGTTTGGAAGCGCAAAAGCGATATTTTAAAAAAATTAGGAAGCGGGTACGTGTTGGAAGCGTCTACATATATACATATATATATATGTGTATATAGCATAAATCAAATATATCAATTTTATATAATTCAATTAATAATAATTCAAATCAAAAACCAATTTTAGTTTCTTATTTCGCTATTCTCTAACTCCATGTAAAATAATTTTATAATATCTATGTTATTAAAGAAAGATCACTAAATTGAAATCGCATTTTTCTAATCAAAAGAATTATTCTCATTTTATTTGTAATAATTTTTCCAAACAATTTTTTTATAGATAGATAATAGATTAAAATTAGTCTTTAATTTGTGAATGCCAAATTAAATACATGGTATATTAATTTTTCATTTTTATAAAACTTATAAAATCATAAACATATAAAAGTATTCATAATTATTTAAGATATCATATTTTTAAACGGAAGCGTAAGCTTCCAAAACGGAATTACAAGCTTCCAAAACATTTTTAAAGGGGTTTTTTAGGAAGCATCATGGAAGCGAGCTTCCGAAAACTTCCAAGAGCTTCCGATTCCGAAGCGGGAAGCGGTCATCGGATGAAGCTTCCGTGCTACGTAGTTGCTACGAAATTAATGGGCCGGGCATGGGAAGTACATAATCTTTCAGGTCATATTATGTTTTGTTCTGAAATAATACGTTTCTTATTAAACTTCATATTGACAAATACATTGAAGTTTCAAATAGAGCAATATAGAGTTTGACAAAAGAGAGGCAAAGAAAAAAATAAGAGAAAGAATTTATTTTGGATAATCCATTAAGAAAAAGGAGATGTTAGGGGACCAACGTTTGTGGGGTAAGTTTCCGTTGAATGTGTCCCCAACCAGGAACCGGCAGTGCTGTCATTGGTTGCATGAGGACATTTCAAACTTTGAACAGTAACAAAAATAGGACAGGCTTATGAGCCAATAATAACCTATGCCCTATACTTAGGAGGATGTGACACCGGCTAGGGATGCAATTTCATTCCGATAGTGGTTAATCAATTTCTAGACCCGGTGAAGAAGGGATGCAACCCCCTCTCCTTCCCATTCAAGAGTCGCAGATTGTACAAATTAAAGGTGACGGTTTAAGCTGGCATTTTAAGAAATCAGGAAAATTACAAACAAAAAAATCAACATTTTTAAGCATTTTTTAAAAAAATGGGATCACCAATGAACCAAAAAAAATTACTAGATCAATTATTCTATCTTTGTAATCACAATTTTGAAAGATAAAAGATCTCTAAGAACTTAACCATTTTATCTTTAACCACTTGTGAAAGGTAAATGAAGGAAACCTAATAACTGCCATTGGACTAAGGATAAATTATAATATGGGACAGAAAAAGTAATATTTAAAGGTGAAAATTTCGTATATATATATATATATTTAAAACCGCAACCATGGGTTTACTTTGCTTAGACTCAGGATTGGTTCTACATGTAATCACGAAAAAATCGTGGGATAAAGTTCAAAACATGGAATGTAGAGAAATAAATTTATCCCTTGATCGGATACCACATGTGAATCGACCAAGTAAGTAGATATGGGAAGATAGATGGTTTGGTTTCATGTCTAGGATGAATATGCTTCAAGGAGGACGAGGTTGGGACACTAATAAAAACCCAAGTCAACGATGAAGTCTATCACCATTACAATTAGACTTGAAAGTTTTAGTATGGGCTATGGCTAGGCACTAGCCGCAATACATTATTTTTGGTATGTTTAACCAGATTTTCAGATTAATCTAATTACAAAGGTTGACCCAAACAAAGGAAAATAGTAGAAACAAAAGAAGAATCAACTTATCAAAAGAATGATTTCAGATAAATCATAAAAGTAAATCAAAGGATCAAATTTAATAATAAGAGCAAACAAAAGAGTGGCAACGGCTACTTCGTAGTTACCAACTAATTTTGCTGTCCAATGCACAACTTGTTTTACACCAAAAGTTGTGCTCTTCAAAACTTACATTTATAAAAAAAAAAACTCCTATATATTCACTTATTCAGATATAGAAATAAGTGAATATAGAAAATTTACCTTTACGAAAAAAAAAACTCCTATAGCATAGTTTAGTGTGTACTTTTTTCAATTTAAATATAGAAAATTTACATAACATTCAGTACTAAGTTTCACTACTATACTCAAAATTAATCACCACGCATATTAATACATTAATAGTAAACTTAACAAAAACAAAAAACAACTAATTATGACTCAAGTTTCTAGGCTTTGTTTCCCAGAGCACAAAACTCTGACTAGTGACTGTGTAGTCTCTCTCTATCTAAGTTAGATTATAGACGACCGTTTGATTTCTTTTTGACCATTTGAAATCTCAAGATAAGATCTGAGCCGTCAATTCAACTGTTACCTCACTCACTCTCTGTCTCTCTCTCTCTCTTTCGATATCACCAACAAATTTTCTAACTTTTTCTCCATGTCCTTTTTCCCTCAGAGCTTTAAACCCTATTTTCTCTACACTCACACAATTTTGCCCTTTCCTTTTTTTGTGGGTTTTTATTTATTCCTCATAAAGTCGACATTTTTAAGACCCAAAACCCATAGTTTTTTCTTTCCTCTGTTTCTTGTCTCTTTGGGTTATCTCAGATTCTCAGAAACTCAAAAGTCTGTCTCTTTCCATGGCTCCTCTTCTTCTCCTTTCGCTTTCTCTTTCTCTTTTTGTTCTTGCTTCAGCGTCTCCTTCTCCCCCACCTGATGAAGGTAAGTTCTTGCTCTAATCTTGAATCTCTGTTTCTAATCTTGGGCCTCTCTAGTTTCAGATTCAATCATCAGTCTCAAAATTTGATTTGCATGTCTTAATGTTCTTACATTTCATTTGTAAATACTAAATACACTGTCAGTGATTAATGAAATAGCTTCTAGATACTCTCTTAATATAAACTAATCTTTGAACACTTGCAAAGATTATTGTTGATTTCTTTTGTTTGTCTCGTGTATGAATTATTTGGCTTTATCTATCTGTTTTGATTAATTTTGAGTGGGATTTGAGAGTGTGGTAGGTTATGATATTAAATGTCTGTATGCGTTTTTGGCAGGTGGGCTTGTTTTTTAAATGCTCACTATAATTAACAAGAATTGTGTTTTTAATGCCCTTCCCAAATTTATTACAGGACAAAATATCTAAACTTCTACTGTTTCAGTCACAGTTCTGTCTTTGAATCTGAAATCTTGTTGCATCTTTAATGTAATTGAGGGTTTAGGGTTTAGATGTACAGAAACACAAAGTCCAAATCTTTCTGTATTCTACACTCTTTTTGGACTAAATCCAGACAATATTATTGAGAAGATGTTAATTTTGTGTTTTTGTCAATCAAAGTTGCTATTTTTATGAAACTTTTGGTTGAATATAATTGTTGTTGCCAATGATATCTCTGAAACTATTACAAAGCTGTGATTTTTGTGTGTTTTTGTCAATCAAAGATGCTATTTATATGAAACTATTGGTTGAATATAATGTTGTTGCTAATGGTTTCTCTGAAATACAAAGATGTGGTCTATGTGTGTTCTTGTCAATCAAAGATGCTATTTTTAATGCAACGTTCGTTTCAAAATCTTTGCAGGTGCATTCATAGGAGTTAACATAGGGACTGATCTCTCTGACATGCCACATCCAACACAAGTCGTAGCTCTCCTTAAAGCTCAGCAGATTCGACACATCCGCCTCTACGACGCAGACCCAGGGATGCTAATAGCTCTAGCAAACACAGGAATCAAAGTCATAATCTCAATCCCTAACGACCAGCTTCTTGGCATTGGCCAGTCCAATTCCACAGCAGCCAACTGGGTCAAACGCAACGTCGTTTCTCACTACCCTGCAACCACCATAACCGCCATCTCCGTCGGCTCCGAGGTCCTAACAAGCCTCCCAAACGCAGCTCCAGTTCTCGTCAGTGCCATCAAGAACATCCACGCAGCTCTCCTCTCATCAAACCTTGACCGTTCGATCAAAGTCTCAACTCCTTTATCAACATCCCTAATCCTAGACCCTTTCCCTCCTTCGCAAGCTTTCTTTAACCGGTCTTTAAACCCGGTTATCGTCCCGTTGCTAAGCTTCTTGCAGTCCACGGACTCATACCTCATGATCAACGTCTATCCTTACTACGACTACATGCAATCAAACGGTGTGATCCCACTAGACTACGCTCTCTTCAAACCAATCCCTCCAAACAAAGAAGCTGTTGACGCCAACACTCTAGTCCGCTACTCAAACGCCTTTGACGCAATGGTGGACGCAACGTACTTCGCAATGGCCTTCCTCAACTTCACGAACATCCCCGTTCTTGTAACGGAATCAGGCTGGCCTTCCAAAGGAGAGACCAACGAGCCTGACGCTACGCTTGACAACGCCAACACTTACAACAGCAACCTCATAAGGCACGTTCTCAACAAAACCGGAACCCCAAAACGCCCCGGGATCGCTGTGAGCACATACATCTACGAGCTTTACAACGAGGACACAAAGGCTGGATCTTTATCAGAGAAGAGCTGGGGATTGTTCAATGCGAATGGTGAACCTGTTTACATCTTGAGGCTGACTAACTCTGGCTCGGTTCTTGCTAATGACACGACGAACCAGACTTACTGTACTGCGAGAGAAGGTGCTGATCCTAAGATGGTTCAAGCTGCTCTTGATTGGGCTTGTGGACCTGGGAAGATTGATTGCTCTCCTATTAAGCAAGGAGAGGCTTGTTATGAGCCGGATAGTGTGGTTGCTCATGCTAACTATGCGTTTGATACTTATTATCATCAGACTGGGAATAATCCTGATGCTTGTAACTTCAATGGTGTTGCTAGTATCACCACCACAGATCCAAGTAAGATATAGAAAACAAAAAAAAAGCTTTTCTTGATTATATACATTACATTGTTGCAAGATTGATTCTTGATTTTCTTGATTTGTGGTTGCATTGCAGGTCATGGTTCTTGTGTGTTTGCAGGAAGGTAAAATTTTATCCTAAATCCTTCTATAATCTTGGTTTGGTTCGGTTTATTCGGTTTTTGGATTGAACATTCATATTTGTTGAATCTTGGTATGTGCTTAGTTTTGATCTTTGTTTTGGTGTTTTCCGGTTGCAGCCGTGGTAATGGTAGGAATGGGACTTCGGTGAACATAACTGCGCCATCGGCGAATTCGACTAGCTCTGGAGTAGGGAGTGATTTGTATTACGGTCGAGGAATGTTGAGCATTTTGACAGTGATTTTGAACGTTGCTTTCTTGTGAGAGATGTTCTTTTGGTTCTGGGGAAGTTAAACTTTTTTTCTAGGTGGGATTGGAGTTAGATTTTAAGGCCAATTGTGTTTGGATTCGATTCTTGTACACAAACAAAAACCCAAGAAAACATTTATTGGTCTGTTTTTCTCATTCTTCATTTGACCGAGTATGTTTATTTCTGATAACAAAAATCAAGAACTTGATCAAGAATTAGTAAAGAACACGGGGTCAATTTCACACCAATTGCTTTCTTCTAGCTGCTTATACATCAATCTTGATAATTACACAAAGTTCTATAGAGAAGAAAGAATCCGAAGCCTAAGATTGTTCTAAACGCCAACGATGTTCTTGAGCTCATTAATCTTAGAATAAGAACAAAAGCAATTGAAGAAACAACTCAATTTTGTTATGTTTTGTGCATTTTTTTCACGATATTCATGTGCACAAATTTGATCATAAATCCATAAGGCAACAGCTTCTTCATTTACACCTAATCTCTTTTTATAGATTAACAACCAAATGCGACTGTAAAAGAAAGATTCCAAAACACAACGCATCGACATTCAAACCAAACCAGACTTCAACAAATCTGAGGTATTCGTCAGAAGAGTAGGCAAACTAAACATAACATTAGATAGATAATCTTCAACAAATCTGATCTGCTTTTTAAGAGATGTTCATAGCTTCTGCGTGATAGCTCTCAAGATCCTTGTCTAGATCTGCAGCCGACTTCTTCCCACCTCGGCCGCCGCTTTTAGCCCCTCTGCCACCACCACCACCGCCTCGGCCTCTACCACCACGAAACCCACCTCGACCGCCACTAACACCTCCTTGTTTGTTGTTTTGGCTGCTGCCACTAAACACAAACATACAATAAGATAAAGATGATAACACCATTGCTGATACATAAGCAAGCTCCTACTCATAAGCCACTTACATTGGAAGGCGTCTCGCAAAAGGAGCTACACTTCGTCCTCTTCCTCCTCTCCCACCTCTAATCCCTTGTCTGCAAAGAATCAGTCATCATCAAAAGGTCTATTTCATTTAGTTTACTCTCCGTAAATTTGGAAAGACCAAGCAATAGCAACATACCCAATTGAAACAGTCCTCTTCACCCTTCCGTTCAATCCAGAAGGAGCAGCCTCGGTGTTTCCACCACCGACAATCTCCAGTCTCATAGACCTTCCATCCAACAGTACGTTGTTGTATCTCTTCAAAGCTTGAATCGCATCGCTTCTTCTCATGTACACAACTTCAGCCGAGCCCTGGCATCATCACACCACAGCGGTAAGGAACAAACAGATAAAACCACCAGAGCAAAAGAGAAAAACAGACTTCAGTAACTACGACTTACATTTGGACGGCCGTTTTGGTCATAGTGGAGTGCAAATCTTTTCACCTCTCCAACCTCACCAAAGAGCTCCTAAGAGTGCAAATTGAATTTAAGAATTTTCGCCTCGTAGAGCCAAAAAACAGCAAAAGCACTTGGAAACGTAGAGAACTATATACCCTTATGTCGTCATTCGTTACTCCTTGATCAAGGTTGGTAACATAAACCGTGGTTCCGATTTCAACTCCTGATACACCAGCAGCTCTCAGGCTTGCTTCAAACAAATCACTCTGCAGTGGGAAGCTCCTCTTCCTGCGGGCAAGCTATTCAGTAGAACAGGTTTCAAGTCAGCTAAAAGGGTTTTCGTAGAATCTTGATGAAGACGCAGTAATCAGCAAATTTCTTGAAAAGATGAGGAAAAAACCACCCATTTGCCTTGAAAGTAACTAAGAGAGTCAAAGCAAAAGAGCTCCAGGAAGAAGTAGTCAAGAACCATCCAAGGAGGAAAACCAAATTGAAGCCAAAAACAAAGTCCTTTGGAGAATAAAAAAAACTGAGACTGCCATCACACTCCCCAAGAAATTCCAGATGAAGCAAGAGGCCCATCGTAAAGCCATCATAACAGTAAAATTGCTGAAATTCCCCCCCCTAACATCTCAAGACCACACATATTTTGAGACTTTTTCCCCCTTGTGTTGTTGTTATTTAACTTTTCCATAGCAATTTGATGACACCCTATGTCAAGAACTACTTAGCTGACTTGAGATCCTCAATAAAAGTACTGTGAAGCGAAAATATCAACCAACGACTTCTGCACATCTATGCAGGACTAAGAGAAATCGTCTCCATAAACTACATGTTAGAAGATCCTTTATCCTCCCAGACGAAGTTACGAGTGCTAAAAAAGGTGTCATCATCAGAAGTAACATCCCAGATTTCGGATTTTCAATCACACACAAAGAACATCCCAGATTTCGGAGCTTGCCTTGTTAATAGCGAAGGATGATTGTTGAGCGTTTACAGCAAGAGGACCTCTGCGTACAGGTCCAGCTCCTCTTCCAGCTCCGAGAGAACCCTTTGCTCCACGGCCACCACGGCGGGAAATTCCTTTATTAACTCCAGACTTTGCTGCAGTCTTACTCCTCTTGACAATTTCATCAAGGGTCATGTTCAATGAATCTGACATCTTCAAACTTTGCCGATTCAAACAAACCTGAACCAATTAGGGTAAATACATTAAAATTCGTCACCACCAACACAATTATGAGACGCGAACAAGACGATTAAAGGAAAAATCAAGCACTAGCGAATCGGCAGATCCTGAAACCTAAAACACGTTTTCCTCGTAAACAATAAATTCACAACGGCGACACAAAATTGACGGAAAGTCGTTATCGATCGATAGATCCAGATGTCTAATCAAATCCGAAACCTAGATTCTTAAGCGATATCAAACCAGATGCATATCTCCGATGAATAATTCACAACAACAGAGAGAATCGAAGCGAAGATTTACCTGATGAAGAACAAAGGTAGAGATCGAACAAAATTCGATGGATCCGCTAGGGTTTTAAGGAGCTCGAATGTGGAATTAGGGATTTTTTGTCTTTTGAGAATTTGAGAGACGAAAGGGGGGAAACAGCTGTGATTTATTTTATTACGGCTTTGGGATGATGAAGAAGAGTCGTGATTTAAATAGGTGTAGGTCAACGAGGTACTTTTGTAAATATATTGGATTTAGAGGGTGTTTTACGTCTTTTACGTTTTGATATTAATGGAAGGAAAAAAATGGTAAGGCGGCGAGAGAAAAAAAAAAAAAAGATGCCAGCTAAGCTAAGGCGTTTACCCGTGTTTAGTTAAAAAGGAAAATTACAAAATAAGAACTAGATTTAGCGAGATTATTAAAAAAGTTCCTCCAAATTATACTCATTAACTATGGGTATATTTACATTTCTTTGGTTATCTAATATATTATCTTTAGAAAAATCCAACTAAATAAATAGGAAAAAGTATTAACTTAAATATTAACTAAAATTTTCTAATTTTAAAATGTTTAATGTATTGTAAAAACACATAATTAATAATTTTTATGTGACTTACATCATTTAAGACTTAAAACATATATAATTTTTGTAAGATAAATTTAAAAGTTGAAAATATGTAAAATAAGTATAACACAAAAGTAAATAAATAATAATAGATAAATAATGGTAAACAATAACAAAATCTTATTATATAAAGCTGGATGCGCGCAACGTGGTTGAGACACATAAGATTTTTATAATTTATAGGATTGTAACATGTGTTATTTTTTATGTTATGTCTGTTAAGATCGTGACACATGTCTTGAAAAAAAAAGAAAAAAAGAATATCGTAACTAAAAAAATGTTAAAAAGGTTATTGGAATATATGCGGGTTATTAAACCTACTCCATGTATTCATATAAAATCATCTATTGGAACAAAAAGAAAAAATCATATTTGTCATATCCTAATAGAGAAAGGTTTCTCATTCATCAAATTAATATTATCCAAACACATATTAAAATTCAAAATAATGTAATAAACAAAATCATATTAGTGCATTAGAAAAAATCAGAAAAAGAAACGAATAATTAAAAGGAAAAAATATTACATCCATTAGGAAAAGTAAAGAAAAAATATAATCCTATTACAAAATGGAAAAAAAAACAACGAAAATCAGAAAAACATTAAGAAATAACTAAAAAATATTACATCTGATAAGAAAATGAATAAAAACATATTCCCATTACGAAAAGGAACAAAAAAACCAATATATAACAAGCTATATATTTTTTAAGTTTCTTTTCTCATTAAGAAATAAAAAATCATATCTTTAAAATTTCAAGATATCAATGAAGAATACTTAACTCTAGATCGTTACATGTGTCTGATATTTGATCACGTAATGACATGTGTCAACAAAAGAAAATTGGAAAAATGAAGTAACATGAATAAATAAACTAACAAAATAATTGTAAAACAATTAACTAATAATGAACATGAAAATTTATAATGGTTAGAGGCAAAAAAAAAATTGAAAAAGAAACAATATAAATAGAAAACTAACGAAATAATTATCAAGGAACTAAATAATATTAAAATGAAAATTTTATAAGGGACTGCTCTTCTAATATTAAATAGTTTAATTTTCCATTTTTTTGTTAGGTAAAAAAATATTAAAAATAAAGATTTCATCATATTTGAAATAAAGATTTCATCAATATTTAAAATAAAGATTTCATCAATGGAATAATCAAAGTTTCATAAATTAATGAGTCGATTAGATTTAGACACATGTAAGTCTTTTTATTTGATATCATTAATTCAAAATAAAAATGTAAAAAGATTACATATCATATTTTATTTAGAGATTTATCATCGGGTTAATATTATTTTACTTATTTTTAAAAGTGATCAAATTTTGTTTAATATTTTCCGTGTTTTTTTGCATAGTTTGCCAAAACAGTTATCAATACAAACGATCTTTGGATCTCTGTTTTAGTGTTTTACTGCAGAAACTTCAGCTCCTCCTAAACTCATTATCAAATTATGTTGTGCGGATTCCGGCTCCCACAATATGGCGCTAGAAAGAGGGTGGGATTGAAGTTCTTACTAAAAAACCTACTTACGCGAGATCCGAAAAGATAGTGATGAAACAACACAAATCCGTCCAACGGAGCGACCGACCATTGACATCGAGGCGAACCCACTGGTCAGAATGAATACATATGGCTTACTGACAAGAACAAAGCAATCCACCTTGATGGAGTTTAAGGAGATGCTCACCGCGCTGCATTCGGCATCTGACGAGCAGATCGACGCTTTGACGACAGAGCTGGAATCCGTAAGGGCATATGGAAGAACTGAGGATGACGAGATCAATCCAATGCATCCAACGAGAGAAACTTTGCATAGGAACTAGGTTAATCCCACTACGTTGAATTTTAAAACACCACAAGGGGCAGCAGGGAGAGTTGATGAACCAAGCGAAGAATAAACGCCTCTCCAAGGAGCAATCGGCTCGAGTGCAACTGATCTGCCGCCCATCCAAAGACAAAAAAATCGAAAAAGGGACACACCCCGATGGCTAGGAACACATAGATCCGGCACGATGCGAAACGCAAGCAACACGCAACTGATACAAGAAAAGCTCATCGCGATCCTACCAACCTATGGTTCGGCGGAATCGGTTCAGAGCAGGCTAAGGCAACAAGAAACTGAAGAGCTGCGGGATAACAGCTCGACTATCTGGTGGATATGACATATTTTCAAACGACTAACATTAAAGAAGCATCATGATAAGCTGAACAAATCATGGACTGTAAAAACGTAGAGCCAAGTTTTAGACGTGCAGACCGGACACATGGGCTCAGCCGCGAACCACCTGAAGGAGCCGCAAAAGGGTTAAGATGAGACATGTTGCCACCGTTATACAACACTGATAAATTCACCGAACCCGCCTACTTAGTGTTTTTCCTCTTGGATATAGTTTGAGCTCGGTGAGCCTAAAGAATCTTTAGTGAAACCAAGGAACCCGCCAAGCCTTAGCGCTTCTCCCCCTAGATATAAAACGAGTTCAACAAGTCAGGCAAACTTGACGAATCTGGGGAACCTAGTGTATGAGGTGATCATGACGAAGGGGTCAAATTTCACAAATTTGGCGAGCTTGATGAACCAGGCATACCCGGCAAACGTGGCAATTGTTTAGGACCTACCAATTTAACGAACCCAACAAGCTTGACGAACAGAGAAACAATATCGGAATCTTTGGTTAGAAATATGTTGGCCTCGCTGTTGAAAAAGAAAGCTAACAAGGAAGAGCAGCTGAAAAACACTTTGACTAATGTCTGAGAGCCACACTCAAGACGCGCATATCATTCACATGAGAGCCAAAGGCAGGACGTCAAACAGACCAGGAAAACGGCTCGACAATTCCACCACTACAATCGAGAAGGCTCGACAAACCCTAACTCGCCTCAGAGTCGTACAACAGAACATGACAATGAAGGAAACTCGCCGCCACTCTAATTGGACAACTATTCAGAGATGAGTTAGTTCGGATCATATCATGAATCTCATAGGCGAAGCAAGGCGAGTCTACGAAATGAAGCTGACGAACCTGGACATAAACCATAACCAACATTATAAAACAAAAAGGAGTAAGGAGAGTCCAAGCAGACGATTTCGACGAAATCTAAAATTTTCTTCGGGAAAACGGCTCTCCAATCTTCAAACATAGTAAACGCCTAGCCATGAAAAATGGCTCTCCTAACTTTTATTGTAGAAAACGGTTCTCCAAATTTCTATCATAGAAAACTCCTCGGCAATCTTCTCTCTAAGAAAACGGCTCTCCAAATTTCTATCAAGAAAAATGGCTCACTAAATTTCGCTTTAAATAGGCGGCTCTCCCAAGTTAGACAGCTCTCCTCAGATAATAGGCATTTCTCGCAGATAAAAAAACAAGAACGAGTCAAGATAAAAAATGATAATAATTTTTTTTTTTGGCAAATCAAGAATCTAGTGTTTTCAACACATGAGAAAAAAACGGCAGAAGAAGGAGAAGAAAGCAAAAAGTCGATCTTCTTTAACGACATCATATATTGACTCACTCTCAAAAGATCTCATCATTGAAATATTTTTGAGATTACCAGCAAAATTAATAGCAAGGTTTCACTGCATCTAAAAGCAATGGACTACTATTCTCTACCGTACAGATTTCACCGATAATTTCTTGAAGATGCCTTCTTCCCGTCCTCGTCTCTTTTTTTCCTTTCAAAGTCGGTGGCAAGTGGCTCTTCTTCTCCACACCTGAGCCTCTAAATCCAGACCATGACTCATCTCCTTTAACCGTCGATCGTCACATGTGTTCCCCAACCATAACACGTTCCCTTCGGATCCATGCCCCTGTCTGTCGCTTGCTATGTGCTAAAGATCTACGACTCAGACGTGGATGTGAAGATTCAAGGGGGATGGTATATAATCCTAGAACAGAACAGTCAATAACCTTACCTAAAGTGAGAACAAGAAGGGTTGATGTGAGAACCTATTTTGGGTTTGATCCAATGAACAAACAATTCAAGGTTTTGTGCATGAAGATTTGTAGAAATTCTTGTAAAAAAGATGTCGAAGAGTATCAAGTTCAAACATTAGGAACAGAGGAGAAACAGTCATGGAGAATGATTGAATGTTCCCTACCCCATTATCACTACGAGAAAAATATCCCATGACTCGAACAACTATTTCCCGATTCATGATGAGTAGTATTGTAATGATCTTCCCTACGAAAATACTACATATAATAGTTTGATAGAAATCATCTATTAAATACATGTATTTTCGCAGTTTCAGTATCGAGATATTTTTTGTTCGCAAACCTCTTACAGGGACAAAATTTTTTACCATTTTCCATTGCCCGTTGTTGGTTGGTTTGGCGAATGAATAATCTAGTGTTTTCAACACATAAAGGTGTTTCCACCATGAGAAAAAAACAGCAGAAGAAGAAACCACAAAGCGGATCTTTTTCAACGACATCAGTTGATAACTCACTCCCAACGGATCTCATCATTGAGAAATTTTCGAGATTACCATCAAAATAAATTTTCGAGATCTCAACAACAGCGTCTCAAAGCAATGGACTTTTATTCTCGACCATCCAGATTTCACTGATCATTTCTTGATGATGTCTTCGTCCCGTCCTTGTCTCTTGTTTGCTTTCAAAGTCGGTGGCAAGTAACTATTCTTCGCCACAAATAAGCCTCTAAATCCATACTAGAACTCATTTCTTTTAACCGTCGATCGTCACATGTGTTCCCCAACCATAACATGTTCCCTTCGGACCCATGCCCCTGTGTGTGGCTTGCTTTGTACTAAAGATCTATGGTTCAGACGTGGATGTGAAGATTCAAGGGGTCTGGTATATAATCCTACAACAGAATAGTCCATCACCTTACCTAAAGTGAGAACAAGAAGGGTTGATGTGAGAACCTATTTTGGGTTTGATCCAATGAACAAACAATTCAAGGTTTGTGCATAAAGATTTGTAGAAATTCTCGTAAAGAAGCTGTCGAAGAGTATCTAGTACTAACATCAAGAAAAAAGGAGAAACAGTCTTGGAGAATGATTGAATGTTCCCTACCCCATTATCACTACAAGAAAAATACCCGTTTTGCGACGGAAAATGCAATCGCAGTATCGTCGCATATCGACATTTGCAAGGGAATTGCGAGAAAACAGCTTTCGTCGCAAATCTTTCGCCACAATCATATTTTCCTCGCAAATCCGTCGCAAGCTTGCGAAGAAATTGATTACATCACAATATTGCGACGAAAATAATTCCCTCGCAAACTTGCGATCGATGATATTCCGTCGAAAATATTCCATCTCAAACTTGCGAGGGAACGTTTTCCGTCGCAAATTACTTGAATTTGTAACCATATCATGAAGCCTATTTTCTTGATGATATCCTCCATCATTTCCCAATATATCTCGATGACTATAATTCTAGCTAGCGATAAAATTATGTTTCTCAACCCCATGAGTTGAAGAACTATTTTCCGCTTCATGATGAGTAGTATTGTAATGATTTTCCCTATGAAAATACTACATATAATAGTTTGATAGAAATCCTCTATTAAATACATGTATTTTCGCAGTTTCAATATCGAGATAATTTTTTTCGCAAACTTCTCACAGGGACAAAATATTTAACCATTTTCCATTGCCCGTTGTTGATTGGTTTGGCGAATCAAGAATCTAGTGTTTTCAACACATAAAGGTGTTTCCACCATGAGAAAAAACGGCAGAAGAAGGAAAAGAAACAACAAAGTGGATCTTCTTCAACATCGGTTGATCACTCACTCCCAACGGATCTCATCATCGAGAAATTTTTGAGATTACCATCAAAATCAATAGTAATGTTTCACAGCGTCTCAAAGCAATGGACTTTTATTCTCGACCGTCCAGATTTCACCGATCATTTCTTGAAGATGTCTTCGTCCCGTCCTCGTCTCTTATTTGCTTTCAAAGTCGGTGTTAAATGGCTCTTCTTCGCCACACATTAGCCTCTAAATCCATACCAGAAGTCATCTCTTTTAACCGTCGATCGTCACATGTGTTCCCCAACCATATTCCTTTCAGATCCATGCCCCTGTCTGTGGGTTGATATGTGCTAAAGATCTATGGCTCGAACGTGGATGTGAAGATCCAAGGGGGATGGTATATAATCCTAGAACAGAACAGTCCATAACCTTACCTAAAGTGAGAACAAGAAGGGTTGATGTGAGAACCAATTTTGGATTTGATCCAATGAACAAACAGTTCAAGGTCTTATGCATGACGGTTTGTAGAAATTCTCGTAAAGAAACTGTCGAAGAGTATCAAATTCTAACATTAGAAACAGAGAAGAAACAGTCATGGAAAATGATTAAATGTTCCCTACCCCATGATTACTAAAAGAAAAATACATGTTTTGCGACGGAAAATTCAATCGCAGTTCTGTCGCAAATCGAAAATCGACATTTGCGACGGAATTGCGAGAAAACAGCTTCTGTCGCCAATCAGTATTTGCGACGGAGAAAACATCTTCCGTTGCAAATGTTTCGTCGCAATCATATTTCCCTCAGAAATCCGTCGCAAGGTTGCAACATAATTAATTTCATTGCAATAATGCGACGAAAAGTACTCCCTCGCAAACTTGCCAGGGAACGTTTTCCGTTGCAAAATTGCGACGATGAATATTACGTCGCAAACTTGCATTTGTAACCATATAATAAAACCTAATTTCTTGCTGATACCTTCCATTATTTCGCAATATCTTAATAACTATAATTATAATTAGCGATATTATTATATTTCTCAATCCTATGACTCGAACAACTATTTCTCGCTTCATGATGAGTAGTATTATAATTATCTTCCCCATGAAAATACTATACATAATAGTTTGATAGAAATCCTCTATTAAATACATGTGTTTTCGCAGTTTCAATATCGATATATTTTTTGTTCGCATCGTTCTTACAAGGACAAAATATTTTACCATTTTTCATTACCCGTTGTTGGTTTGGCGAATCAAGAAAAAACGGCAAAAGAAGGAGAATAAACCACAAAGTGGATCTTCTTCAATGACATCAGTTGATAACTTACTTCCAACGGATCTTATCATTGAGAAATTCTTGAGATTACCAGCAAAATCAATAACAAGGTTTCAGTGCGTCTCAAAGCAATGGACTTCTATTCTTGACCGTCCAGATTTCACCTATTATTTCTTGAAGATGTCTTCGTCCCGTCCTTGTCTCTTGTTTGCTTTCAAAGTCGGTGGCAAGTGGCTATTCTTCGCCACAAATAAGCCTCTAAATCCATACTAGAACTCATCTCTTTTAACTGTTGATCGTCACATGTGTTCCCCAACCATAACATGTTCCTTTCAGATCCATGCCCCTGTTTGTGGCTTGCTATATGCTAAAGATCTATGGCTCGAACGTGGATGTGAAGATCCCAGGGGGATGATATATAATCCTAGAACAGAACAGTCCATAACCTTACCTAAAGTGAGAACAAGAAGGGTTGATGTGAGAACCTATTTTGGATTTGATCCAATGAACAAACAGTTCAAGGTCTTGTGCATGACGGTTTGTAGAAATTCTCGTAAAGAAGTTGTTGAAGAGTATCAAGTTCTAACATTAGGAGCAGAGGAGAAACAGTCATGGAGAATGATTGCATATTCCGTACCCCATGATCACTACAAGAAAATACACGTTTTGCGACAGAAAATTCAAGCGCAATTCCGTTGCGAATCGCAATTCAATGGATAATATTTCGTCGCAAATATTCTGTCGCAAACTTGAGAGGGAACGTTTTCTGTCGCAAACTTGCATTTGTAACAATATCATGAAACATATTTTCTTGTTGACACCCTCAATCATTTAACAATATATCTTGATGACTATTATTATAGCTAGCAATATAATTATGTTGTCAACCCAATGACTCGAACAACTATTTCTTGCTTCATGATGAGTAGTATTATAATGATCTTCCCCATGAAAATACTACCACTACAAGAAAGAAGGCTTCTGCCGTCGTTTATTTGAGTAGTTAACGTCAGTACTAAACTGAAGCTAACATATATGCGTCATTTCATAAAACGTCGTAATATCGCATGACGTTAAGTTTCTTTGTGTCGTTTAAATAAATGACGTCAAGTTTAACATCAGATATCTAACGTCGGTTTCGATTGTTTGTAGCGTCAGTTTGATCTTGACTTAAAAATTAAAGCTTAGAGTCAATTATTGAACCGACGCAAGTATGCAACATTTTTCTCAATATATATTAATTATTTCTAATTGCAGTAAGAAATTATAAAAATCTGATTCGATTAAAATATAAAAAAAAACTGATTACATATAATCATTCCATTGATCAAAATTCATATGTTCTACACAAAATGTAAATTTCTCTTAGTAAATATAAACATTAGCAACTGCTCAGTTCATGATATGCAGCAATCGTTCATTTCCAATGTTTCTCACATTCTTCAGATTGGAGCTATTACTGCTCTTCAAAGCCTTTCATACTGCAGCTTTTGTACCATAAATTACTTGAATTCAAACAAAAATTACACAGTAAAAATTATCTAGAGACCAAAACATTAGATTGACACAGATGAAGTCTTAAGGTTGTTCATACTTTAAAACAACAGAAGCATTAAGGTTGTTGCAGACATTTTGGGAGTCTCATGTAGCAAACCTGTCACAAAAGCATGTGCATTAAATACACCTAGAACAAAATCACAGAAGAATACAATACCAAAGAAGGTATGTTGTATCTTCTATAAGTATGAAAAATCAGTCTTTAATCTTGTCATTGAAGTAGATAATGAACATAGTTGTTGTGTTTGCTTTGCATTACGTTGAGTTTCAATGAAGGGTCTTTAATTTGCGTACATAGTTTCACTTCCACAAACTCGTCATATTCTCTAATCCACTATAACAATCTGAAAATCAATCATTTGGAACTATGAATGAAACATTAGAACTATGAGATTGCATCATACAGAGACAATCCTTCATTTAACCTTGTCATAAGAATATTGAAAAAAATATTATCAGAATACCAAGCTTAACGCAGTTGTTACCTGAGAAGGGGTACAATTTGGTCTGCATATAGTTAACAAAAACTCCTTTAGTCTAATACTCTCGAAGATATGTGCTTTGTGATTCATATAACCAAGTATCAAAATAGTCAAAGACGTATTAGATTGCTTCCCTCAATTAGGTAAAGATTAGATTTCGACTTGGCAGAGCAAAACCAAATTCTCTCCAGCAAACAAGAGGAATTGGAACTTTTATCATATGAACTGCATGAGATATAATGTCGAATGGACAACAATGACAACATATAAGTTTCGCACTTCATTTTCTAACAGAGAAGATAAAGCAAATACTCAAATGGGGATTGATAACAATACTCAATTTTTTTAATCCTTCATGTGAGTGGTTTACCTCATGTGATATATGGCATTTTCAGAGAAAAGTCAGATTCTCTTTCACCTTTCTTCGTTACTTTCTTGGCAATGCAACCCACATCAACCAAAAATATCTTGTTAAATAAACACACAACATTTCTTCTACGCAAGAATAGAAACGAGAACACTAGTGAGAGATTCATATATCTAGGTTTCAAATGAAACATGTGCAGAAGTTAAAAATGTCAGTCAAGCACGCCATAAACAACATACATATCGTTTACCAAATTGCACAGAAATGTATAGACAAATTGAAATTTAATGTTGAATTACCTTGAACTCAACTTGTGCTTTCCAAACTTTCAGCTTTGATCACCGCTGAAAATCCTACGACGAAAATGATATCTTTCGCTTGATTAGTAAATCAGCCATCAAAGATCAATTCCAACATATTTTTTTCAATGAAACATGAAATCTGGTCAAAATTTTCCCTTCAGCATATCAAATCCGGAATTTGAGATTCATCAATAAACCATAACCAGAAATTCACCAAAATATGTCGCATTCTAAAATGAAATTGTAAATTCTAATTCAAAGCAAGCTAATAGATCAATGGTAACCAAATCACAAGAGATTCTACCATACTAACAGAACTGATTTCGGGCGATTAGAGAAGATAAAACTCAAAAACATAGGAAGGAAAAATCCAGAATCGAGCAATCGTACCGTAATAGGAACTGAATTCCGATAAAGATCGACATCGGAGACGAATAGATTTTCACGGAATCAAAGATGCATAAATTAATCAGAGACATAATCAATTTGAGTCTGGAGTTTTTCAGAGATCGACATCTCGAGCGAACAAGGGGGGTCACAAAATGAGAAATACTTTTTTGAAGGACGTGATTAATTATTAAACATAGATATTACCGTCGGTTATACCAATGACACTAATTTCCTTCCCATTTTGACTTTTCAAGTCAATTGTGGTTCCAACGTTAATAAAGCGACGTCTTCGATAACATTTCTTGTAGTGTACACATAATAGTTTTGATAGAAATCCTCTATTAAATACATGTCTTTTCGCATTTTCAATATCGAGATATTTTTTGTTCGCACACTTTTTAAGGGACAATATTTTATCATTTTCCATTGCCCATTGTTGGTTTTACGAATCAAGAATCTAGCGTTTTCAACCCATAAAAGTGTTTCCACCATGAGAACAAAAAAAAGGCACAAGAAGGAGAAGAAACCACAAAGTGGATCTTCTTCAACGACATCAGTTGATAACTCAGTCCCAACGGATCTCATCATTGAGAAATTTTTGAGATTAGCAATAATTGCAATGTTTCACAGAGTTTCAAAGCAATGGACTTTTATTGTCGACCGTCCAGATTTCTCCTCAGATAATATTCTTCAAATCAAGGCATTTCTCGCAGATAAAAAAACAAGAAAACTTTTGACGAGTCAAGAAAAAAAATGATAACAAATGTTTTTGGCAAATCAAAAATCTAGTGTTTTCAATTCATGAGAAAAAAGTCGATCTTCTTCAACGACATCATTTAATGAATCACTCCCAAAATATCTCATCATTGAAATATTTCTAAGATTACCAGCAAAATTAATAGCAAGGTTTCACTGCATGTTAAAGCAATGGACTACTATTCTCGACCGTCCAGATTTCACCGATCATTTCTTGAAGATGTGTTCTTCCCGTCCTCGTCTCTTTTTCTTTTAAAGTTGGTGGCAAGTGGCGCTTCTTCTCCACACCTCAGCCTCTAAATCCAGACTAAAACTCATCTCCTTTAACTGTCGATCGTCACTTGTGTTTCCCAACCATAACATGTTCCCTTCGGATCCATGCCCCTGTCTGTAGCATGCTCTTTGCTAAAGATCTATTACTCGGACGTGGATGTGAAGATCCAAAGGGGATGGTATATAATCCTAGCACAGAACAATCCATAACTTTACCTAAAGTGGGACCAAAAAGGGTTGATGTGAGAACCTATTTTGGGTTTGATCCAATGAACAAACAATTCAAGGTTTTGTGCATGAAGCTTTGTAGAAATTCTCGTAAAGAAGCTGTCGAAGAGTATCAAGTTTTAACATTAGGAACATAGGAGAAACAGTCATGGAGAATGATTGAATGTTCCCTAACCCATTATCACTACAAGTAAAATACCCGTTTTGCGACGGAAAATTCCATCACAGAACGTCGCATATCGACATTTGCGACGGAATTGTGAGAAAACAACTTTCGTCACAAATCTGTCATCACTATCTTATTTTTCTCGTAAATCCGTCGCAAGCTTCCGACGAAATTGATTCAATCCCAATATTGTGACAAAAAGAATCTCCTCGCAAACTTGCGATTGATAATATTCCGTCGCAAATATTCCATTGCAAACTTGCGAGGGAACGTTTTCCATCGCAAAATTGTGACGACGACTATTCCGTCGCAGACTTGCATTTGTAACCATATCATGAAACCTATTTTCTTGCTGCTATCCTCCATCATTTCCCAATATATCCTGATGACTATAATTATAGCTAGCCCCATGACTCGGACAACTATTTTCCGCTTCATGATGAGTAGTATTGTATTGATCTTCCCTATGAAAATACTACATATAATAGTTTGATAGAAATCCCTATTAAATACATGTATTTTCACAGTTTCAATATCGAGATATTTTTTGGTTGCAAACTTCTTACATGGACAAAATATTTTACCATTTTCCATTGCCCGTTGTTGGTTGGTTTGGTGAATCAAGAATCTAGTGTTTTCAACACATAAAGGTGTTTCCACCATAAGAAAAAAAAGGCAGAAGAAGGAGAAGAAATCACAAATTCGATGTTCTTCAACGACATATGTTTATAACTAACTCTCAACGGATCTCATCATTTAGAAATTCTCGAGATTACTAGCAAAATCAATAACAAGGTTTCACTGTGTCTCAAAGCTTCTCGACTGTTCAGATTTCACCTATTATTTCTTGAAGATGTCTTCGTCCCGTCCTTGTCTCTTGTTTGCTTTCAAAGTCGGTGGCAAGTGGCTCTTCTTCTCCACACATCAGCCTCGAAATCATACCAGAACTCATATCCTATAAACGTCGATCGTCACATGTGTTCCCCAACCATAACATGTTCCTTTCATATCCATGCCCCTGTCTGTGGCTTCCTATGTGCTAAAGATCTATGGCTTGAACGTGGATGTGAAGATCCAAGGGGGATGGTATATAATTCTAGAACAGAACAGTTCATAACCTTACCTAAAGTGAGAACAAGAAGGGTTGATGTGAGAACCTATTTTGGGTTTGATCCAATGAACAAACATTTAAAGGTGTTGTGCATGACGGTTTGTAGAAATTCTCGTAAAGAAGTTGTCGAAGAGTATCAAGTGCTAACATTAGGAGCAGAGGAGAAACAGTCATGGAGAATGATTGAATATTTCGTACCCCATGATCACTACAAGAAAATACACGTTTTGCGACAGAAAATTCAAGCGCAATTTCGTTGCAAATCGCAATTCAATGGATAATATTCCGTCGCAAATATTCCATCGGAAACTTGAGAGGGAACTTTTTGTCGCAAACTTGCATTTGTAACAATATCATGAAACCTATTTTCTTGTTGACACCCTCCAACATTTAACAATATATCTTGATGATTATTATTATAGCTAGCGATATAATTATCTCTCTCAACCCAATGACTCGAACAACTATTTCCTGCTTCATGATGAGTAGTATTATAATGATCTTCCCCACGAAAATAGTACACATAATAGTTTGATAGAAATCCTCTATTAAATACATGTCTTTTCGCAGTTTCAATATCGAGATATTTTTTGTTCGCAAACTTTTTAGAGGGACAAAATATTTTACCATTTTCCATTGCCCATTGTTGGTTTTGCGAATCAAGAATCTAGTGTTTTCAACACATAAAGAAGTTTCCACCACGAGAAAAAAAAAGGTAGAAGAAGGAGAAGAAACCACAAAGTGGATCTTCTTCAACGACATTTGTTGATAACTCAGTCCCAATGTATCTCATCATTGAGAAATTTTCGAAATTACCATAAAAATCAATCCATATTTCACCGATCATTTCTTGAAGATGCTTTCGTCCAGTCCTCGTCCCTTGTTGCTTTCAACGTCGGTGGCAAGTGGCTCTTCTTATCCACACATCAGGCTCTAAATCCATACCAGAACTCATATCCTTTAAACGTTGATCGTCACATGTGTTCCCCAAGCATAACATGTTTCCTTCAGATCCATTCCTCTATATGTGGCTTGCTTCGTGCAAAAGATATATGGCTCGGACGTGGATGTAAAGATCCAAGGGGGATGGTATATAATTTTAAAACAGAACAGTCCATAAACTTACCTAAAATGAGAACAAGAAGGGTTGATGTGAGAACTTAATTTGGGTTTGATCCAATGAACAAACATCATGGTCATGTGCATGACGGTTTGTAGAAAATCTCATATAGAAGTTGTGGAAGAGTACCAAAATCTAACATTAGGAACAAAGGAGAAACAATCATGGAGAATAATTGATCACGAACTACTACAATCCTACATGGATTCTCACCATTACAATCCTCAACAGTTTTTAAGTGCGAGCTATACAAATTTGGTCGTAAGTCATTGTTTCGACCTGTAACTTACTAATAGATAAGACTGCGGCAAAAACTGAAACAAGACATCTAAACCCAGTAATATCAAACCGCCTATAGGCAACACTGATCTTCTATGCCACTCGACTCAGTAACTTCAACCCGTAGAGATATCCAAGTGCGAGTTTGCAGGAACAACCAAAGTAATGCATAAAAAACCCAGCAACAGCTCATATTCGCGAGTCTTTAACGCCTCTTGGTTCAACGTAACGTACTATGTACTTGGCATTATCAGCTAGTCCATTTACTTCACTATCCTTCTACATCTTATGACTTAACCATTATTTTGGTTCGTAAAAAAATCGCACAAGAAAATTCAAGAAATCCAAAAAACGCATCATAATCGAGCTGATCTGAGGGTGAGCCAAAGAACAGATCGACAACTTTCCCTTCGTAAAGATTGCGAGCATTATCTTTACCGATCTGAAACTCCATCTTTCCTGCATCGACGAATCATTTAGCTCAACAAGAGGAAAAACCTTCGCTATAAAATTTCACTAACTCGTGGTCTAAAAGTTATATGGCGAACCAATTAGCGTCAAGACAAAAGGAAGCAGGGGGACAGCTTGGCTGAAGAACATACCTTGCTTGGCTTGCTGATAACATGATGGGCTCATTCGGCTCCGAAAAATTGATCAATAATGTTTCCTAAATGACTAACAAAATAAATGCAAGCTGAACCCTGACGAACAAAACATCAAACCACCTAGTTGGCTCGGTAAGTGCACGCTACGCGACAACAAGCGAAACCAATTTCGGCTCGTCAACAAAAGGCGACAAGCCAGCAAAACGGCGAGCCAATTAAGCTGACAACCCAATCTTATGGCATGTCAGACGTCGGATCCGCAAAATAGCGAACCCATTGATTTGACATCAAACTGTTATCAAACACACTCATTGGTTTCACATTAAAAAAATGTTGCGAGCCGACCAATGATCAAGAAGATGACGAGACGACGATGATCAAGATGATGACGAGCCGACAAAACAATGAGCCAGCTTTATGGAATACCAATCATCATTTCAACCAGGTGAAATCAAAAGGATTGACCTAGATTTAGCCGTAATGATGCATCCCACAATATATTGTTTGGCTCGACACAAGAGAAAGAAGGCACGATCTAAATCATAGCTCGTTCGTGTGGTCACGATTCCGTCAATGAAGACCCTTGAAAAGTGACAAATAACACCAATTCAAATAAGATCCTTGGTTTGGCGGGAACCTAACTGGTAGAAACGGTGAGACGTTTTTAAGGCATAACAGGGCATGCAAAGTGCCGCTTCTACCCAGATTGTGCAATGGCGAGTAAACTTTCACTTCTAAGGCAAGCCAATTTTCATTCAAATGGCGAGTCAAATTTAACTCCGAAGGCCAGCCAAATTTCTTTCAAATGGCGAGCCAATGTTCATTCAAACTGCAAGCCATCTTTCATTAAAGTGGTGAGCCAATGATCGTGAAGACGAGAAGTTTACGAGTCATTTGGCGCAAATCCAAATGTGCCCTCGGCAGAGGATAACCAAACCGCCTTGCTTCAGTGGATGACTTTCCATCCAAATGATAAGATCGACCCGTTAACTCTTAACTCGTCACTCTTATTCATAAGACTAACGATCTGGGGGCAAATTATAGGGGTCGGTTTTCACCCTCAGATATCATCATTCGGACCAGCCATGACCGAAGGAGAGCCGTACATAAATGTTGGTTAACACGCTCGCCATACCAGAAAACCGAGCTGAACCGTTGGTGAACTGGAGTCTGCGCATACCAATAGCCAAACAAGAAAGCGAAAGGCTATTCATAACGTTTGGTGGGCTGAACCAACATCTAGCAAGACGATTTGAGCCAAGACCCACCAAGGACGGCCCAATTTCATGATTTTCCCTAGCCGAAGGCGGCGGGAAGAAATATGGAAGAAAATCTCCAAGAATATTTACAAGATCTATGTTAAGTCGGCTCCCATATTCTTATAAATTGGGGTACACATTTTTTTTTTATAACCGTGGGTGATCCAAAGGCTTTCTAGGCCCAAGACTAATCCCACGAGGCCCACGGCAGTCCACGTTTTCTTACCATTTAAGGCAGCCCAGGTGGCCGGGGACTCGAACTCGTGATGGCGGGCACCTCAGCTGAGGCTCCATTACCACCAGACCACGAGGACCCGGTTATATTAGGGTACACATTCATAATTTGAGGCATTACTTTTTACCCTAGAAAAGGCGTACACCATACGCTTTGTAGCTTGCCGAAATAGTTATCAATAATACCATAGTTGGACCTTTGTCTTAGTGTTTTACCCCCCCCCCCCTGAAGTTCCTCCCAAACTCATTACAAAGTCTATTGTGCGGATTCCGGTTCCCACAATTAATAGTGTATTTTATTGATGATATATAAATTATATAATTCACAGGAAATAAATTTTTGGATTTCAGATGATTTAAGAATGGTGCTTGAGTTTTCGACATGCAGATGGCTGATATCTCAAAAAATGTTTACGCTTTTCACACTATGAAATATTATATCTACCTGTAAACGCCATGACAATATTAACTGAAGCTGATGGGATCTATATTGGTCTTATTCTTAATTTAAATTTCAGTTTATAAATTAAATAAAAGTAATTATTAATATAATTTGTTATGTTTTAAATGAGTATTTTAATTATAATTTGATGTTAAAATATTGATGTGAACAGTTTAGGAGGACAGAAAACTCTCACAATACATATATATAAAATTTGGGAACTTTTTTATGGAATAAATTTGGCACTTTAGATTATAATGAGATCATTTTAGTTTAATCATTAAAGATGATAGAGGTTTTTATCTTTTTGATGATAAATTTGGGGATAAACTTAACTTCTTAACTAGAAAATGAAAAAGGCCAATCGTTCTTCTCTCCTCTAAACTCTCTCCCTTCTGTCTAACTTCTCTATCTCAGTCGCTCTCCTCTCCGGTTTCCAGCGGCGCTTTGTCGAGAGAGAGGTCCGTTTCCTTTTCTTTTCCTTTTTTCTTTTTCTGGCTCGGTGTTTCTCTTCGTGGTTAGTGGTCTGTTTCGTAGCGATTTGGTGGCGGTTGAACTGTGGTGATTGATGAGTAAGCCTACTGCTCTGAGGACGGTGGTGGGTCTCGAAAGGAATCCTGGCGGCGGATGAATACGGCAACAAAAGTTTGGGTTTGGCTTGAGGCGTGGTACGGACTTTCCTCCCACTCTCGTCAGCTCTTTGCGACATTGGCATCGTTTTCTCCATTTCTCCTTCTACAAAGCTCTCTGGCATTTTCTCCTTGTGATGTCGTTGGAGTGAGCTGACCGATGGTGTGGTCTTTTCTCCCACATCAGGTTTTCTTCAGGCGGTTTTCGGCTACTCTACTAGTCGGTGGCAACTTCGTGGTGGCTTTTGGCTTCAGCGACTTCGGTTTTCAGGCTCTGCGGCCGTTTTGACCAATGATTTTTTAGTTATGAGTAGCTTTTTTTTGGCTTTTCTTTTTTTGGTTTGGGCTTCTAATCAGGCCCATTAGTTTAAAGTTCTTTATTGACTTTTAGTTTATTGTCATGTATCTTGTAAGTCAAAAATTCCATTTCATCTAAATATCAAGATCTTTTAACACAAAAAAAAAAAAAACTTAAGTTAATGCTAAATTTGGACAACACAAGATGGGAGTAAGAGCTCTATGAGTTTGTTGTTGAGGACCTGAGGTTATTTTTTAGTTCACAATAGAAAGTGACATCATCAACATCATAGATTCATGATTATGACAGATAAGAAGTACTTTAGAGCATCTTCAATGATTAATTGCATTTTTTCATTCTAAAATGGTGCTAAATGTTTCTATTATATCACGTGTATAATCGTACATTGCATATATAAGAGATATAATATCAAAACGTTTGACGAGTATACGGCCTAAACTAATATACTGATTTGAAATTAAATTCGAGAGAAAATATCATCAAGAATTGCAGCAATACTCTTATAGTACTCCAATACTTTACTTTCATCTCCATCTCTTGCTGCATAATCCATCTGCATTCTTTCAATAAAAACAAAGTAAGAAATGAACTGGGTATTAGTATATAGTGTAATGAAAAAGAAAAGAAAAAACAAATGTACCTTGGTGATTGTATTGAAGAGAGACGAATAGAGAGACCTAAGAAGAGGTCTATCTTTGGGAGGCTTTGCTTGGGTGATTAAATACAAATCTTGCTTCATGTTTGATGCACTTCTTCTTAACTCTTTTCCTCCTTCTTTCCACCTCTTATTTTCTATCATCATCTCTTTTATTTCTTTTATATTTTCTGCGTTTTTCTTTAATCCTTCCTATCAACAGTAATTACAAGGGTTTATCTAATAGAAGGCAAAAAAATTGACCAAAATTGGCAAAACAAAACACAGTGGCAAAATCATAAATAAGAAATGTGTATTTTGGCATGTGAGTGTGATATTATGTAGAATGCTATTAAAAACCTAATATTTGCTAAAAACTTGTGTGAAATTCATGTTATTTTTAAAAAAATACCATGGTAAATTTCACTAATTTGTTTACCATTTTGACATCCATCGTTTTTGCAAATAAAAAGATAACATTTGGCTATCTAGTGCATATTACATTAAAATTTCACATTTCTAGTTTCTTTTTTTCTTTGTAGGGGATGTATTGAATTTGGGATTTAAGGTGATTTTGATTGATCTGATTTAAAATGTCAAATCCTCGGTTATTCAAACATGATTTTTAAATAGTAGTTTGAAATCCAGTGTTATTGAACTTGTGATTTTAAACTGCACTTTAAATGTCACTTTAAATGTCAGTGTTATTGAAAATAATTTATGTGATTTCAAGTGATTTTATAATTATTTGGTGGAATTTTCTTGTTAAAAATATGATAATCCAAATCTCATGGTTTTAGGTGGGATTCTAAAGTGATTTTATTAAAATCATAACAACTTCTGTAAAACCATCCAAAATCATCTAGAAATAAAATCACTCCAAATCATTTTAAATCCCAAGTTCAATACATCCCCTATGTGTCCATTGTAGTTGTTGATACATAGAGTTTCCCACAATCTTACTTCGAATATATGAACATGTGACTAAGAAAACCCAAATATACCATACCTATTAATTGTTTGCACACAAACAAATCGAAGTGTTAAAACCCAAAACCGAAAAAAAAAAAGTTGCTAAAACTAGTAGTGTGTAAATAAATAGTATATAATCACTTTATGTAACTTCTGCCAAGGTTTTCTTGTAAATTAATCAAAATCCGAATCATCTTGAAAACCACAAAATTGTGCGGTCTAGACGACTGCGGTCTAGTTGATTTTCCAACTCATGGCAACAAATTATCATGGCGGGGAAAGAGATGGGGAAAAATTGTACGGTGCCGTTTAGATAGGGCTTTGGCCACAGAGGATTGGCATGACCTCTTTCCCAAGTCACATGTGGAATATCTAAAAATGGTAGGATCGGATCACCGACCGATCCTGGCAACCATAGATAATAAGATCCCTAAAGCGCGGCGGCAATTCCGATTTGATAAACGATGGATTGGACAAGATGGATTTTCGGAGGCGATTAAACGAGGTTGGTTGGAGAATCAAACAAATGCGGAATCAAATGTAGTGGATATGATCCGTAAATGCCGTCATGAAATTTCTCGATGGCGGCACGAAAATAAACCATATGGAAAGGAAAAAATAGCGGAACTACAGAAAGCTCTTGAAGAAATTCAAAATGATGATCTTCGAACCCAGGAAGATCTGGATGAAATCACACAAAAATTGAAGGAAGCTTACCGAGATGAGGAACAATACTGGAAGCAAAAAAGCCGTAATCTCTGGCTTAAGGATGGGGATTTAAATACAAAATTTTATCATGCAACCACGAAACAGAGAAGAGCGATAAACAGGATGGTCGGTTTACATGATAAGACGGATAACTGGGTTACCGGGGAAAAAGAGATGGAAAAGGTGGCGGTTGATTATTTCTCGGATTTATTTACGACTACTTCCCCAGATGATTTCACGGACATACTTGAAGGTATTCCAGCGGTGATCACGGAAACCGATAATGCACTGCTAATGCGCCCAGCGTCGGAAGAGGAAGTGCGGGCGGCTCTGTTTCTGATGAACCCGGAGAAAGCTCCCGGACCGGACGGGATGACGGCCTTATTTTTTCAAAAATCATGGCCGTTAATAAAAACGGATATTTTGGGGCTTATTAATGATTTCTTGATAACGGGAGCCTTTGATGACAGATTAAATTTGACGAACATCTGCTTAATCCCAAAGACAGAGCGTCCTACCCGGATGACGGAACTGCGCCCAATTAGTCTATGTAATGTGGGCTATAAAATTATCTCTAAAGTATTATGTGAGAGGTTGAAAACGGTACTATCCCAGCTAATTTCGGAGACCCAGTCAGCTTTTGTCCCAGGGAGACTGATCTCGGACAATATTCTGATAGCACAAGAAATGTTTCATGGCCTAAGGACAAACAAGTCTTGTAAGGGAAAGTATATGGCGGTAAAAACTGATATGAGCAAAGCGTATGATCGAGTTGAGTGGCAATTTGTTGAAGCCACAATGCGGAAGATGGGATTCGGAGAACGATGGATCGGGTGGATCATGAAATGCATAAAGTCGGTTGTGTATAAAGTACTCATCAACGGGCAACCACGGGGAAAAATAACTCCGAATAGGGGCCTACGTCAGGGAGATCCTTTATCTCCCTACATCTTTATTCTCTGTACAGAAGTTTTGATATCAAATCTTAAACGGGCAGAATCTGTTAAATCTCTAACGGGTCTGAAGGTGGCTCGTGCAAGCCCACCAGTATCACATTTACTATTTGCGGATGATAGCTTATTTTTTTGCAAGGCATCGGTTGAGGAGAGTGCAGTTTTACTACAAATTCTTCAGAACTACGAACGGGCATCAGGCCAAAAAATAAATTTTGATAAATCATCTATCCAATTTGGCCATACGGTGGAGACAACGGTACGTGCGGAGATTCATCAGATGTTAGGTATACATAAGGTCGGGGGAGTTGGTAACTATTTAGGTGTCCCAGAGAGCTTGGGGGGTGCCAAAACAAAGATTTTTAGTTTCTTGATCGATAGACAGCAGAAGCGGATAAACGGCTGGACATCTAAGGTTCTATCTAAAGGGGGAAAAGAAGTAATGGTCAAGTCTGTACTTTCGGCGATGCCGACACATGTCATGTCATGTTTTAGATTACCAAAGGGAGTAACAAATAAACTAACAAGTGCGGTAGCAAATTTTTGGTGGAGCACAAATTCCCAAACACGGGGTATGCATTGGCTCGCGTGGCGGAAGCTGTGTCGACATAAAACTGACGGGGGACTGGGATTTAGGGTAATAGAAGATTTTAACACAGCGCTACTCGCAAAACAGTTATGGCGCCTAATGGATAACCCGGATTCCCTGTTTGCTAAAGTTTTCAAGGGGAGATATTTTCGGAACTCAACCCCCTTGGACCCAATTCGCTCTTACTCTCCATCTTATGGATGGCAGAGTATCGTTTCAGCTCGACCTCTGGTATGCAAAGGACTTATTAAAAGAGTTGGTTCAGGTTCATCTATATCTGTATGGTATGACCCCTGGATTTCCGATTCTTGCCCGAGGCCAGCTATCTGTAAAGGAATTAATTACTACCCACACCTCACGGTGAATCAGTTAATTAATTCCCAGACCTCAACGTGGAATCGACCACTATTGCAACAATTTTTTGAGAGTGAGGAAATCACTCGCATTACGGGTATACCAGTGGCTACTGGATATAAACCCGATACCTGGGGCTGGTTTTATACAACAACGGGTCGGTATACGGTTAAATCGGGATATACTGTGCTACAGGAGCTTTCGATGAGGGGACACTACCAGTCTTTGGACCGGACACTCGGAGATTGCAAGCGCAATCCTGGAAGGTTAAATGCACCACAAAACTCCAACATTTTCTCTGGCAAATTATTACCGGATGTTTATCGGTTGGCGCACGTTTATGTAGTCGGGGAATGCGTGTGGACCCACTGTGCGTGAGATGTGGTATGGGAGATGAGACTATCAATCATATGCTCTTTGAGTGTCCCCCGGCCCGACAGGCCTGGGCACTCTCTCCCATACCTACGCCTCCCCAGTTTTTTCCTACGGGAGCACTGTACTCAAATATGGCACATCTATTCTGGAACCTCCCAGACAATGATGACATGTTGATGTATCCATGGTTACTCTGGTTTATTTGGAAAGCTCGTAATTACAAAGTTTTCTCAAATGATGATCAAAATCCGCAGGAAGTAATGGAATCTGCGATAACGGAATCCCGGGCATGGGTAGCAGCACAAACGGTAGCAGACGGAGTATCCAATAGTATCTCCATCAACTCCGGCCACGTCCCACCGGGAGAGTGGTGTCAGATTGATGGAGCGTGGAAAGTGACAGACAGTCGGGCTGGACTTGGATGGTACAATTTTGACCCGGATTCGGGCTCTGTCCTGATGGGGTCTAGCAACCTACGGCGGGGTTTATCTCCTCTTCAAACAGAATTGGAGGCATTGGTTTGGGCTATGCAAAGTATGCTAGTCCATAACAAACGACGGATGAATTTCCAAACAGATAGCGCTCAGTTGGTGAAGATGGTGTCCAAACCTGCCGAGTGGCCAGCTTTTGCGATCTTGCTTGAAGAAGTGGAGCATTGTAGAGGGATGTTCCAGGCGTTCTCCCTCACATACATTCCCAGAACGAAGAACACAAGGGCAGACAAGCTAGCACGGAGTGCTCGAGCTCAGCCCCATGATGTGTATTACATAAACTCAGTTCCCCCGATTCCGCTTCCCGGACCGGTATAGGAATTTAGGCTGTTGACAAAAAAAAAAAAAAAAAAAAAAAACCACAAAATTGTGCATCGAGCATTTGCCATTTGTTCCAAATTTGGTTTGTTCCAAATTTATAACCAAATTTAGTGTTGTAGATAGATTAACACTATAATGAAAACAAAGGGACCAAAGCGTAATTATAACCGAGAGATAAGTGGTTTTTATAGTTAGCAGACCTGAGCAACCTCGACCGAACGTTCTGGTTCGGGTTGTGGCATGATGAAGCTGAAAATGTCAGCAGCGTTTGCAGAGGAAGAGCGTTTGCGATCGAGAAAGAACAGTTGAGGGATAAGTGTTCCTGTGATTGAGAGAAGAACGTCTCTACGTATTCTTCTTGATGAATCATCAACAGAGCGTGTTAAGATAGAATCCGCTGCTTCAATTGGAGGGTTTGGATTGTGTAAGAGAGTGAAATGTAGTGGTGGCTTTGAGAGTGCCATTGTCTTTGTGTTTGAGTGAAGCAGATGAACAAGAAAAGCAAAATCAAGAATGTAAGAAGAGAAGAAGATAATGATGAGGCTAAAATTGTAAAAACAATAAGAAACAACATTTAATGATTTAACGGAATTTGTCCAAAAATGATATTCTAGAAAATTTAATAACAAAAAAAATGATTTGTATGTAGATGAAGTAAATGAAAATGCTCTAAAATTTTATAGATTTTAGTACAATGATGCTTGTAAATTATATGATACCCATCCGTAATCCGTAGTTGCTAGTTACATAACTTACATATTTTCATATGATTTTGTTGTTGTCAACTTATATTAACTCTAAATTATCTACAAATTTAATATTCTTTTACATGAAAGAAAAGACACTTAAATTTCGTCATGGTCACTGTGTTCTCCATCGTCATCATCATTTGGTTTCTCCAAGTTCATCATAAACCTAAGTGAGTCTCCTTCTTCTACTTCCCACTGCTTCTTGAGTGCAATGATCGCTTTTGAAGCAGCCGCTGCAATCGCCGGGTTATTGTCTTCAGCGAGTCTCTGTCACCAATGGACATATAATGGTCAGTCATCAATATTTGCAAGAACGGTTATCATCAAGATTAAGATTTGCAAGAACGGTCATCAATATCAAGATTTGCAAGAATGGTCACCAAGATTTGCAAGAACGGTTATCAGGATTTCAAAAACGGTCATCAAGATTTGCAAGAACATCAAAATTTGCAAGAATGGTCATCAAGATTTGCAAGAATGTTTCAAGAACGGTCATCAAGATCAAGATTTGCAAGAATGGTCACCGAGATTTGCAAGAACGGTCACCGAGATTTGAAAAAACGGTTAACATCAAGATCAAGATTTGCAACGGTCATCAAGATTTGCAAGAATGGTAATCATCAAATTACCTGTAATGCTCCCATGCCTGCATTTCCCAATGTCCACATCGATGGTGCAGCTGCTAAGGCATTAGCCAATGCTTTTCTACACCAAGAAGACAAAAAAACCGAGAGACCCATAATCAAGAACGGCACATTTTGATGATCTAAAGAAAGACTCTTGTCTCGTAAATATAAATCACACTAGTTTTGTAAATGTTCTTGTGCACCAAGAATGGTTTAAGTTTTAACCGTAATCGAATACAGGTGTTTTTACCTTGTATTGACGTCTGGAGAGCTTGAGCATTCAGCCAAGAGAGAAGCACTAGTTTTACCATCCATTGCATCAAGGTCAATCAGAGTTGTCACTAACAACTCGAGCTGTTACAAACCAAACAGAACATAATCTATCAGTGAAAAAGTTCGTATAACAAAGAGATTTAAGTATCATCGCTTATTGACCCAACCTCTTCAGGGTCAGTGTAGTCAATTCCATCGGCTTCTGAGAGTGCTGATGCCATACCTCTGTAAGCTTCCTGTTTCAACATCAAAACGGAATCATCAGAGAGAAGAAAGCTTAAACAACATTTTTCATTTTTCCTTGTGGATCATACCTCAATAGCAGATATGCGGTCAGATGAAACTTCTCCAGGGAAAAAGTCTAGAGCTTTCCCATTCTTCTCAAGCGATATACGGTCTGTGATACCAGTTTCTGATGTAACCCCTCTGAGATTAACATAAAAATGTAAACTTTTAAATCTTGATATCAAGAAACAATATTGAGAAAAGAAGTGTCAAAGACTTATGCTTCTTACAAGCTATCAACCATTTTGTTAACCATCATGTCATGCACATTCTTGATGAACTGCAACCAAAACAGGACAGAGGAAGTGTAACCATAAGGGAAAGATGATTTCAAATCAAAAACATCAAATACTGTAACATATCAGACTTTGTTTTTTACTTCTAAAGCCATTAATGCATCCTCCATTGCCCGTTGTTTAGCGCGGAAATCTGCTCGCCTTAAATCAGCCTAGAAAATCAGAACAAATCTCTTAACCACCAATTCTACACAATAATATATACTTTATGCTCACACAGAAGATGAAACGGCATATACCTCTAAGGCACCGTCGCTCCAATGCTTATCAGCAGCATTTTTCAACTTAGACTGAGCTATGTTCTTTAATATCTATCAACATAAAACCAAACAAGAAAACTAAGATACAAAAAGAACATAGCTAGAAGAACGGTCCATATATGAGTTTCTCTAGATGAGAAGGATAATAAGCATACAGTAGCAATATGATGAAGGCGCTCGGCCTTTCTTTTGACGTCACGGTCTATTTTCTCCGTATCTTCTCTTGCTCGAGCTACATAACCATAAGGCAAGATCAAAATGCAGTAAAAGAAAAGGAAAACCAAATCTTGGATTGATATAAGTATGAATCCATGAAGTGTGAAGAAATGAAAAAGTTAAGCTTTGTACTATATTTCAAACAAACACTTCACTTAAATAACTACCAAAGCATGTCATTATCTCAAATATAGACTCATCCTACAACACACATCCTATATGAAGCAAATGTCTCAGAATGTTCACTTGAACTGATATAGAGTCAAAGAACTTACCATCTAGTTTAAGGAATCCGGAGCCAAGAATCGCAACATCCTGACGTGCACGAGCATCAAGTCTCATAATGCCACTGAAACAGAATTTGGAACATAAATCTCAACACAAAAGGAACCTTCTAAGATGACAAGTAATGTTATGATTGTAAAGACTGTAAAAACATTGGTGTAATGAGAACATACCGGGATAGAAGAACAAAGTCATTACGAGCTCTTTCATTGACAAACTTAGCATCATTAGACACATATTCAACCAAAAACTGGCTTGAACTAGTTGTTCTCCTCGGCATCACTTGCTTCTCACCTTCTTTTTGTGAGCTGAAATATCACCAAAGAAACTAACTTTAATGACTAAAAACCAGTGAAGCAACTGTAAAAGCTGAAAAAAGAAACCGAAAGGACTGAACTTACTTGGGTAAATCAAGACAGTCCTCGTGAGGTTTGGTTTCTGTATCTTGAGATTTCCCAAGAAAGCACAATGTGGAAGATCTACGAGAAGTAGCAAAAGTAACCGGCTTTGTACAACAAAGACCTTGTAGTTCTTCAGCAGATGAGCACTTTTTGGGAGCAAACGCTAGCAAAACTCTTTGAGATCTTGAGGTGTTTACATTAACCCTCTTCGCTAATACAGGACCATTAGGAACCACTTTGCTAACGTTTAGAGCCATTTGGGATGATAAAACCTACAATTTTCTGTAGATGCAGAAAAAAACAAAACCTTGTTAATAAAGAACTGGACTTGAGGATCAAATTCACAATTGATTCACATAAAGTCATCAAATTTATGAAATTCTAAAGTATCCATTGGAGAAGACAGAGAAACAAAGTAAGCAGATTTGAAATCAATTCGATTCTAGGAAGATAAAAAACAGACAATTTAAGAGAGTTTACCACTTGAATAAAACTCAAATTCTTGATTCCAAAGCAAAATTAAGACAAACCCATAATGCAAAAATCTATCATTTACGAAAAGGAACAGGGTTTAGGAGAATTAAACAAATTTAAATGGTAAAGTATCCATCGGAGAAGACAGAGCAAACAAAGCAAGCAGCTTTGAGATAACTTCGAAATCTATCCGGTATAACAGAGAGATTATTACCGGTTTAATAAACAAAAATTCTTGATTCCAGAGCAAATCTAGGAAAAACCCACCAAGAGAAAATCTATCATTTACGATAAGGAATCGGAAAGATGGAATTTTGAAGCAACACGGAGTAGAGAGAGAGAGAGAGAGAGACTAACCTTGTGAAATAGATGAGGAAGAAGAGAAAATCCAAAGAGGAGGAAGAAGATGACAGAGATTGGGGAAAGATTGTAACCACAAGGGTTACTTGTGGCCCAGTGTGAGCCAACCATGCCGTACGTAGGTTTCTATTTACACTCTCTGGTCCTTGTTAAGTGTTGGGTCCCACTCTTTCCACATTTTAAGATTTTTGGTTTCTTTTCTAGTTTGTATCCACAGTAAACACGAGTGTGGGACCTACTACTCTGTTCGGTCGGAAACGGAATAGGCCGGTTTGATGTCATAAATTTGTAATCAATCAGAGTAATCCGTTTTTTTTCTTTAAAATATACCGTTTTTGTTACAACTAAATTATAGAAGTGATAATTAGCGATTTAGCGGTACTGAAACTTGAAAGCACTAATCTGGTTGGAATGTGGAGTTTGAGAAACCACTCAACGTGATCATGGTAGACATGGTAATTATAATTCATCGTATTGCAATTAACTCCATCTCTTTCACAAAGAGTATCATTTTAGAGTTTTATTTTAGTTTTATAAAAAATGTCATTTTACATTTTCAATGCAATTTTATTAATAAAAATTCAGTTTTAACCTTGTTGTATTAATTTATTAATTAGAAAAAGAGTATCATTTAGTGTATTTATAATAGGTAAAATAAAGTTTGTATTGATTTCTTTATACTGCATATGTTTCACAACAAATGTCGTTTTAAACTTATTTTTTTGTTTTAAAATAAGTGTCGTTTTAAGTTTCCAATACATAATTATCTAAAAAATTCCAGTTTTAACCCCATTCATTTAATCAATTAACAAATGAATTAAATCATTTAGTTTATTAATTAAGGGTATTAACAAATGAATGAAAACGCAAATCTCGAAGGTAGTTTAGTGTTCGTTTTTAACATCGTTTCTGAAAAGTCGGTGATCAAATATCTATTATTAATTATACAAAGAAATAAAACAAAAAAGTAGAAAATATGATTGTTTGTCAAACTATACAAATAAATATCTCTCTATTTGAGTTTTCTTTTACTTTTACTTTTACTCTAATATATTTGAAAAATAAAGGATTTTGTGCAAAGCAAACCCCAAACTAAATTATTTTTGCAAGAAAAACCCCCACTTCAAAAAAATGCAAATCAAACCACTCACCTCAAAAGTCACCATCAATATAGCTCATGCATATATTGATGACGTGACATTCTTTAAAAAAAAGGTTTTGTGCAAAAAAAATCTCAAACTAAATTATTTTGCAAGAAAAACCTTCCAACAATTTATAAGAATTCTTAAAAATTATAAGAAATCTTTGTTATTGGTTTTTGAATTTTAATAATTTTATCAAAATATGTTGTTATTGGTTTAGTGATTTTTAAAATCCATACAAAATCAGTTGTTATTTAAAAGGTTTGTGTTTTAATGATTTCATGAATCCAATAAAATCCTTATTATTGAGACATAGATTTTAAACAATTTAACTCATGGAACAAGATTTTCAAAATGCTACCTATAACCTGTGTTCTAAAACTTGTTAGGCGGTACTCGGGCGCTCCGTCTCCTTTTAGCGATTTTCTCAAAAAATTGAAAATAAATCAGAGAGTACTCGGAGATTAATTTTAATTACATTTTTATATATTTCCAACATTTTTAATTTTTTTATATATAATACATTAATATGAAAATCATATACTACATTATTACCATATAACTTTTTTTTTATATATATAATACATCAATATGAAAGTCATATACTACATTTTTAAGGTTTTATGTTGAATAAAAAGTGCTTTTGCACACTTTGGGTGAAGTGGGGCTAATTATGAATAATAATCAAACTTTAGCCCACCAGATTTTAACATTTACTTGATGATTTACTCGGTTTTTGAAAAATCGGAACGGCAACCTCCTTCTAGCGGGAGTGGATAGTGAATGTCCAGAGGTTGAAGATGAAGATAACAGTGGTGATTTATTTTCAGAGCTCATTTTCAGAAAAATGAAGATGTGCTCTTTTTTTTTTTAATATATATTTTATTAAAAATAAAATTAAAATCTTGAAAACAGTAAATAGTTATTTGAAGGTCTTGTGCAAATTGAAAACAACATGACTTTTTCAACATCACCGAAGGTTTTTTTTTGCAAACCAAAATAGTTCGAGGTTTTTTATGCCCAAGAAAATAAAGATTTCTGATAATGCTACGTTATGAGTATAAGCATAAGCTATATTGCGGGTGACTCCTGAGGTGAGTGGTTTGACTTGCATTTTTTTGAGGTTAGAGTTTTTCTTGAAAAATAATTTAGTTTGTGGTTTTTTTTGCATAAAACCCAAAAATAAAACTCAAAAGTTCATCAGTTTGAAAATATTAAAGCTTATACTCTTTATAAGTTTTGTTTTGACAACAAATGATTGCAAAGTTTTTCCCCTTTTATTAATAAAAAATGGAACTTTTTTCTTCTAGTAATCTCTATGTTCTTACCATCCAATCCAAGTCTTTGGGCATGACTGGTTTAACCGCTGCGATTGCGTTGTGAAGGTTTAGCATATGAGAGTTACGAAGGACAAATTCATGTACGCAGCTTTATTGATTTCTTCAGTTACAAAAAGAAAGCTAAATTAAATTTTTAATTTCATAAAATAAAAAATGGAGTTAGAAGAAATGGATGGCAAAATCCAAAAAGTAAAGCGAGAAGAAGTGTTAAACCCAACCATTTTCTTGACTTCATTAACCTTCAACGCCTTTTTTGGTTGTTCACCGTCGCTCTCCGCCGCGTCCCCTCTCTCTCTCTCAATCCTCCATCCTCCGATTAATATCTTTCCCAAGTAAGCTTGTTCGATCCCTCTCCTTCTTCTTCTTCATCAATCCCGATTTCACATCGTTAAGCTTTAGATTCCGATTCGAAATCTCCACTCATGCTTACGAATTGGTCACTTAGTTGTGATCGAGCTTGATCAGTGCCATATAAACCCTAATTTCCGCGATTCGTTTCCTAGATTTCAACATTCTCTGTTTCAATTGCTTCTGCATGCACTGATTAATTTAGCAATTCGTGTTAAATCTGCTTCACAGGTCTGCGTGTGTGTGAGAGAGGAGAAACCATCGCATCGCCGCCATGGAAGTCTGCAATTGCATCGAGCCGCAATGGCCGGCCGATGAATTGCTGATGAAATACCAATACATATCCGATTTCTTCATCGCCATCGCCTACTTCTCAATCCCTCTCGAGCTAATCTACTTCGTCAAGAAATCCGCCGTCTTCCCCTACCGATGGGTCCTCGTCCAGTTCGGCGCCTTCATCGTCCTCTGCGGCGCGACGCACCTCATCAACCTCTGGACATTCACCACCCACTCCCGAACCGTCGCGCTCGTCATGACCACCGCCAAAGTCCTAACCGCGGTGGTCTCCTGCGCCACGGCGCTGATGCTCGTCCACATCATCCCGGACCTGCTCAGCGTCAAGACTCGCGAACTCTTCTTGAAAAACAAAGCCGCAGAGCTCGACCGAGAAATGGGACTGATCCGGACTCAGGAGGAGACCGGACGTCACGTGAGAATGCTGACGCACGAGATCCGAAGCACGCTCGATCGCCACACGATCTTGAAGACGACGCTGGTCGAGCTCGGGAGGACGTTGGCGTTGGAGGAGTGTGCGTTGTGGATGCCGACTAGGACCGGTTTGGAGCTGCAGCTTTCGTATACGCTTCGTCAGCAGCATCCGGTTGAGTATACGGTTCCGATTCAGTTGCCGGTGATTAGTCAAGTGTTTGGTACTAGTAGAGCTGTGAAGATATCTCCTAATTCTCCTGTGGCTAGGTTGAGACCTGTCTCCGGGAAGTATATGCTTGGGGAGGTGGTTGCGGTTAGGGTTCCGCTTCTCCACCTTTCGAATTTCCAGATTAACGACTGGCCTGAGCTTTCGACGAAAAGATACGCTTTGATGGTTCTGATGCTTCCTTCGGATAGTGCTAGGCAATGGCATGTTCATGAGTTGGAGCTCGTTGAAGTCGTCGCTGATCAGGTTTGCTTATTTGATAATGATTCTTGATTCTTTCACTTATCTTGATCTTGAATCAAGAATTATCTCTTTTGCTATGTTTGTTCTTGATCTTGATTCTTGAATCTGTTGGGGGGTTTGCTCGTGTTTGGAGCTTTTAACATTTGCTGATTGATCATTATCTCTTTTGCTATGTTCTTGGTTCTTGATTCTTGATTCTTTCACTTGATCTTGATGCTATGCGAAAGAATCAAGAACTATCTCTTTTGCTATGTTCTTATTCTTGAAACTGTTTGGGATGTGTTCGTGTGGGGTGTTTTTAACATTTGCTGATTGATAAGTATCTCCTTTGCTACGTTCTTGATTCTTGAATCTGTTGGGGATTTGCTCGTCTGGGGAGTTTTTTAATATTTGCTGATTGATAATTATCTCTCTTGCTATGTTTTTGATTCTTGAATTTGTTGGGGATTTGCTCGTGTGAGGAGTTTTTAACATTTGCTGATTGATAATTATCTCCTTCTTTGCTATGTTCTCGATTCTTTTCACTTTTACCTAAACTGCTGATCAGGTTTGCTGATTTATAATATCTCTTTTGCTATGTTCTTGATTCTTGATTCTTGATTCTTTCACTTTATCTTGATCTTAAATCAAGAATTATCTCTTTTGCTATGTTCTTGATTCTTGAATCTATTGGGGATTTGCTCGTTTAACATTTTCTGATTGATAATTTATATAAGTTCTTGATTGTTTTCACTTTTATATTGTTTGGTTCTTCTCTTAGGTGGCTGTGGCGCTCTCACATGCTGCGATCTTGGAAGAGTCGATGCGAGCTAGGGACCTTCTCATGGAGCAGAACGTGGCTCTTGATCTCGCGAGACGGGAAGCGGAGACAGCGATCCGTGCACGGAACGATTTCTTGGCGGTTATGAACCACGAGATGCGGACGCCGATGCACGCGATCATCGCGCTCTCTTCTTTACTCCAAGAAACGGAACTAACACCTGAACAGAGATTGATGGTGGAGACGATACTTAAAAGCAGTAACCTTTTAGCGACTCTGATGAACGATGTCTTAGATCTTTCAAGATTAGAAGACGGAAGTCTTCAACTTGATCTCGGAACATTCAATCTCCATAGTTTATTTAGAGAGGTACACAACAACAACATTTTCTTTCCTCTTGCATGATTGCATGACATTGTTTTGTATATTTATGAATTTGAATCTTGTTGTTGCAGGTTCTGAATCTGATAAAGCCTATCGCCGTTGTAAAGAAACTACCCATCACGTTGAATCTTGCACCGGATCTGCCGGAGTTTGTCGTTGGAGATGAGAAACGGCTGATGCAGATAATACTGAATATAGTTGGTAATGCTGTGAAGTTCTCAAAGCAAGGTAGTATATCCGTAACAGCTCTTGTATACAAGTCAGACACTCGAGCTCCTGACTTCTTTGTGGAACCAACTGGGAGTCATTTCTACTTGAGAGTGAAGGTTAGTAGTTTCTTGGAACCCTTTAAACCATTAGCTGAATAGTTTTTGACGATTGTTTCAACTATAGGTTAAAGACTTGGGAGCAGGAATTAATCCACAAGACATTCCCAAGCTTTTCACTAAATTTGCTCAAACACAATCTTTAGCGACCAGAAGCTCAGGAGGTAGTGGGCTAGGTCTCGCCATCTCCAAGAGGTTAAGCACGTTTTGGAATCGTTTAGTTTCGTTCTTGTTTCTCTTTACCTTCTGGTTCTTGATGAAAGTTTGCATTTTTGATGTGTCAAGGTTTGTGAATCTGATGGAGGGTAACATTTGGATTGAGAGCGACGGTCTTGGTAAAGGATGCACCGCTATCTTCGACGTTAAACTCGGGATTTCGAACGAGTCGAAACAGTCGGGCGTACCGAAAGATCCCGCTAATAACCGGCATGCGAATTTCGATGGGCTTAAGGTTCTTGTCATGGATGAAAATGGGTTAGTATTAGCCTTGATTGCTTGCTTCTACGTTTACATGATACAGTGACTCTGCGTTTGCGTCTACTCTTTGCTAAAAAAGGGTTTGTTTCACATGGAAACGCAAACAGAATCGCGTTTTAAAAAATCGCTTATTGTAAACCGCTGATTTTTGTTGGTTGCAGGGTAAGTAGAATGGTGACGAAGGGGCTTCTTGTACACATTGGATGCGAAGTGAGTACGGCGAGTACTAGCGAAGAGTGTCTACGAGCTGTGTCACATGAGCACAAAGTGGTCTTCATGGACGTATGTATGCCTGGGGTCGAGAACTACCAGATCGCTCTCCGTATACACGAGAAATTCACGAAACAACGACACCAGAGACCGCTGCTCGTGGCACTCACCGGTAACACTGACAAATCCACAAAGGACAAGTGCATGAGCTTCGGTCTAGACGGCGTTTTGCTCAAACCTGTGTCTTTAGACAACATGAGAAACGTTCTCTCTGATCTTCTTGAACACAGGGTACTCTACGAAGCGATGTAACGGAGGAGTAATTCCGCGCACTCTCTCTCTCTCCCGGCTCGCTCCCGGAAACTGATGTTTCTCTGGTTGAATCTGTACATATCAGAGGTTTGTGGGAGCGTTTTTGGATGGTATCATGAAATAGAAAGGGAATAACGAAACAGAAAGTGTAGACCGCGGTCTGTGTCGTTGGCGATTCCGGTTCACAGAGGAGCAAAGCAAAATGTAGACAGCAATATAGACCATTTTTATATTTACATGTCTGACCGGTGTTGTTGTATCGTTACATATGATATAAATAGTTACATTCTTATATTTAAGAAAATTGGATTGAGTAAATGGGGGCACTTGTTGAGTGCATGTTGTAAACTTGTAATGTAAGGTACTGTTGCCGTATTGTAATGTTAAAAATATTTATGATGAAGACAGGGAAAAGAATGACAATAGACAATAATAAGTTGAGATTTGCATAACACCATAATTTTCTTCACGCATCCTAATATATTATACTAGGGATTGAAATCTCGCGCAAGCGCAGAGTTATTTGCGATAGTTTTCCTATTTGATCAATTTGTTGTTTTCAATTATAATAACTTTCTGTTGAAAATGTATTGTTTATCTTTTCAGTTAATCCAACCACTTACAATAGGATATATTCAATTTTCTTTTATTTTATTTTGAATTTAAAGATGTTAACTCCATATTTCATCTCAAACTTTCTATTTTCTGAAACTTATTATTGCTTTTAAATGTTATATTTCTTCATTTTTTGGGTTATTTACAATAAATTGGTCTTTATAAAATAAGTTTTCTTTTTTTTTTTAATCTATAGTGTTATTTATTTTCATCTTTGTACTCATTTTACATACTTTCATCTTACAAAAATATTTATATACTGTTAACTCTCAAATGATGCAAATCAATGAAATTACATTAAACATTTTAAATAGGGCAAATAAAAGTACATGTTTGGTAACAACTATATGATCTTTTCATGAGTAATAGTAATGCAATTTATCTAATTAAATTAAAATTTAAAAGCCAGTCAAAAAAAAGAATTTAAAATTTAACAAATACTATTCTGCTATTTATTTAGTTAGATTTTTGTATTTGATATTTTATTTATGGTCACAGATTTTATATTTGATTGAAATTGCAAATTTATATCTTAAATCAAAGTAAAAATTAATATAAATTGATATGTATTAAAGGAGTATTTTAATTATAATTTAATGTTAAAATTGATGATGTGGACACCCTAGATGGAGAGAAAACTCTCTAATTATATATAAGATTTACACCATATCAAATCAATGAAATAATCAATACAACAAAAATACAATGTTTCTTTGTATGAGTAATAATGTCAGCTTTTTTATGCTTTTAGATGATAACACATCACTAAGGAAAAACACCAACATTTTAATTAATACACATCAGTTTTTTAATTGTCTAAAGTAAACTACAATGTAGTTACTGACGAAGATCAAAATCAAAGATGGGTTGTTTACCTTTGTCATAGATTATTGAATACCACTAGACTAATGCGTGCGGGTTGATCTATTGTTATAGTTTTAAAAATTCTCGAAAAAAAATTAGATTTGTGATTAATATTATAAACTATAATCAAAATAACATATGCATTTTAATTCTAACTTGTTTGGTTAGTGACGGGCTTTCAAATATTTTTTTTTGCATCATACCACATGGCTATGTACCCTCAACTCTCTTTATTTCCTCACCGCCACATAGAACGGATTCTGATTTCCCGCCATTGTTTTTTGCTAGATCCATTTCTTTGTATATTAGGAGAATTTATATGTTTAATAATAACTCAATACGGAAGCCCAAAGGTAATAATCTTGGATTAATAGAGATTTGTTTTCATTATCACAAGTTGAAATATTTACCAACTAAATAAGATCTAGAGTTATTAATTGGAAAGAAGAGGAAAAGTCATGTTACATGTTAATCAATGGAGAGTTGATGCAATGTGGAAGGTGAAACAGTTGACGGTTTTGAAAAACTTGTGTGTAATGACTGCAACGACTAAGAATGCGAAGAGACTACTCTCTTTATTTTTTTTGCCATGTGTTAATTCATTGAGTGTTCAAGTGTCAATCATATGGAGAGGGTTGACCTCAATTCATATACTCCCTCTGTTTCACATTAGTTGATGTTTTAGAATTTTCACAAGTATTAAGAAAAATTTATTATTCACTTTTTGAACTTACTTTCTGATTTTTATTTGATTTTAATTGTGTTCATAAATACTCCACTTTCCACTTTTCATTCCTATTTAATGAATAAATACTTCATTTTCCACTTTTCCAACGAAAATGAGTACATTAGTCAAGTGCATTTAATGCAGCTTAGAACATCAAATAATAAGGAATATCCAAAAAATCTAAAACATCAACTAAGGTGAAACAGAGAGAATATATGATTAGTAGTACTCTTTGATACCTAAAAAATAGATGTTCCATATTTTCTCAAGAATATATTAACACATACTTAATTGAAAATAGGATAACTTACAAGAACACATTCTCTTTTATACCACACATTGGTATCTCCTTATATAGGCACATTATCTCTCCTAATCCTATATGAAATATATTTAGATAACTCCTAAACATATAAAAATCCTAAACTCTTTAGAAATCCATAACCAACTAGGATTATGTTAACTTGCAGCTCAAACTTCTTTTAAGATTATTCCAACAATAAGGGCATCTCCAATGTATTGCCCCATATTTGACTCCAAAATGAAGAAATCTCAAAATGGAGTTGAGTTTTGCTCCAATGTATTGCTTCATTTTTTTGCTTCAAAAAGAATATTCTAAGTATATTCTCTTTGAAAAACTTTTATTAATTACTAAACTTACATTTTATATTTATATATATTACAAACTGTCCCATAATTATTTTTCTTCAAAACTTTCACAATTTTCTGAGAACTATAAATATTAATATATATTACAAGACTAAAAATAACAACACAAACTGGATTTTATTTTTAATTAGAACCATTTGAATATTTTCCTATAAAATGATCAACTAAACCATTTGAATACTTCTAATAAAAGTATTTTTCCTTTCTTTTTAAATTTATTATTAGCTTAAATAATTAAATTTCATATTAAATATGTGTTATTTGAATTTTAGAGTAAACAAATATCAAAATAATTAATTATATATCTTAAACTGAAATAATTTAAAACTTAAAGGACTCTTATATAAATTAAAAAGTTCAACTCCAAAATGGAACTGAAAATGGGATCATCCCAATATGGGAAAAATTATGGCATTTTGTCATTTTGAAGTTGAAAATGAGGTTGGGTTGGAGCAAATTTGACTCCAAAATGGCAATAAAGGTGAAATATGACGCTGAGTTGGAGATGCTCTAAGAACATATGATTTCTTCGTGTTAAAAGAGAATTTACTGAGAACGAAACCACAATCCCGCTCGATCACCAACATGCTCCTTCCTCCTATTTCCACACACTCACCCTTCGCCAAATGAGGTCATCTCAAGATCCCAGCTCAGCCTTCCAAGATATCATCACTTCTCAACATCTCTCGCGTGTTCTTTGGTTAAATCGATGATAAATATATGATTTTCTTACCATAGTTTGAGGATTTCAATTTCTAGATGTGTTTGAGACTCTTTTGTCTATGATTGAGCTTGTGCTACTCTGTGTTTTTTTCTTTGGCGTGGGAGAAATGGCTGGATGTTCTGACTTCTGAGACAATCATCGACCGCTTACGTTTTTGTTGTTTTTGTCTCCGAAACATTCAGAAAAGTTATCAGGTTTTTTCGGTTACATATGAAGAACAAAATAATTTAATTAAATAACAGTTTGCACTTTATTAATTTAGATTTTATTATTAAAATGTTAAGTTTAAAGATAATACATGTAAATGCTAAATTCCACAAGAGTTTCCTCCCGGACCACCATAGTTAAAATAGTATCCTAATTTGCTATATTGGAATAAAAAATTTGTACCAATTCTTAATCCATAACATTTGCTACTATCTTGCAGCTTTTCTATAGGAAAAGAGCTGATTTTGCGTTGTTCATAGTTAGAATTCAAAATGTCGATATTTGTAAAAAGTGCTGATTCTTTGAGATGTTTATTCAGAAATGTAGTACGCGGAAATTTACTATTACCCATCGGTGGACTTGAACCAGAATGTGAAGCCTGAACGACACCTCCAACTCCAACCAAATTTGCACCGTTATCTAGAAGATTAAATAACTCTCTAGGCCAATAGCCTATATCAATGCTAGGTCTTTTTGAGTACAGTATTCTAAGCCACCAGTTTTTTGTATTCATATCCTTTTTGCATAAATTGAGAAACAAGAAAAATATATTTTTGTTAATAAAAATAACATATATATATATACATATATGTATGTATCAAGCATTATAGTCATATATATCAAGCATTAATTAATAAAAATTAGGAAAAAACCTGACGGATGTAGTAACGAAACCAGGCGGGTTGTCCTGGCTTAAGGTTAATGGGTTCGACTAAGGGAAGTTGGTGTGACACTTGAACAAAACTCTGGGCATGCCGTATTTTAACATCCTTTTCCGTCTTTACCCTATCAAATTAGATTTAATATTAATGGACTTCAGCACAAATATTCATTAGAAAATAAAAGAGTTCATCATAAGTAAAATTATTAGCATGTACACATACCCTCGAAAATCCATATGACCAAACACGTCCATCGCCAAATACACCTGGGTTTATCTGGTAAACAAATTGTAGTACTTTAAGACTAAATTATCCACATGCTTAAATATGAGAATGGACTAAGAGAATAAGATTGAAATGTAATACATACCATTGAACCCACTGAAATAAAATTGATCTGATTATTCAATCCACTGCCTATATACATTTGGCTATATGAGGCTTGCTCTTTTCCGACGTTTAAGTTATATGCATTGGACCAAGCTTGTACACCATGAAATGGACCATTACGTGACCTTACACCAACAATCTGGTAAGTATTAGCTATGTTAATAACGACAATACTTTAAGTATACATGTTCAATACATTATTAGTCCACTTCTTAGATTTATAGTGTATCAAGTTGCACAAAAAAGATCTAACATATCAGGAATTTAAGAAAATTGAGATGAGTGCTTACATGGGTTCCTGGGCTATCTGCTGATAACGGATGGAAGTATTTTTCAGCAAAAATTTGTGAATTTGTGATGAACTCTTTTGTACTTCTCAATATAGGGACAGTTCCATTTGGGCAACCTATGATCCTTCTATATGTTTTGCTATTCCCAGTTTGATTATTTGATTAAGCTCTTAAAACTGTTGGTTTCATCTTTTGGAAATAACAAAGTACAATATTTATTTGTTTCAACATCACATTTAATATTATATAGGGTATATAGGAGATGAATTTATAAAGCCACGCACCTGAATTTTGTGGGTTTTGAGGGAAGGATGATCAAGTCCTGGTTGCTTAAAAATATCTATGCAATCGTATGTTACATTTTCACTTATCTGCCAATAACAAAAAAAATAATAATAACAATATGCATATTTTGAACCAAAGAAAAAAATAGATAACAATAAGCAAATTGTGTGAACTCAATCCATGTTCATGATATATCCGATTTATGATGAAAATATAGCTTAAAATAACAGAAGAGAGACATGGGTTTTAACACTGACCTTGAAAGATCTGAGAGGCACCGTACTTTGATCGGAACAAACTAGGACTGCTGAGAACAAAAGAGTTCAAAGGTTCATAACAAAAGTCACCATAATTCTTGTTGACATGGTATTAGCGTTTGTTTCCCAATAATGAAAGCGCTCTGTAATTTATATACATATATGACAATATATCTTATATATAATAGGAGAGTTGCTCTCTCCATCTAAGCTATCCACATCAGCAAAAAAGTTCATTAAATTGTTTTTAAGATATTTAATACATGACTATTCATATTTCTTGCTATATTTATGTTTTTAAATATAAATAAAACTAAGAAAAATACACAACTAAATTACTTAATTAATATAAATATGTGATAACTTGATGTTAAAATTATCAAAAAGTTTGGATATAAGTAAAAATATATTTAATTTGAAATGGTATATATTTACCTTTTTATTAAAAGGATTTATCCTATCAAAATGTTATGATATGTTTACAAGTTAAAAAGTTGAATATAAATTAATTAAGATAATAAAAAACCAATGAGAAATTAGAGTTAGAGTTTGCTTTTTAAAATAAATAGAAGTCGAGTTTTTATATGTAAATTTAATTGCAGTGAAAAACATGAAAATTTTAAGGATTGTGATATGTTTGTTTCCAAATATATTCAATTACAAAACTAACATAATAGAAAATAATCAATGGTCATGAGGCTCATATGCTACCACAACAAAGTAGATATGTATAAAAGTATATATATTATTTTTTCATCCTATTTCGGTGCAAATGCGATTTTACATTATACTTACAAATTTTAACGCTAGTCAAATACATATGCATGTTTATAGTCTAACAGAAGTAAACAAACATAATATTTATAAAAGAGTGTTAACATCCTAATAAAATAAAATAAAAGGACGCGCGATGTGAGATAAAGTATAAATAAAACTAAACAGAAAACTATTGCAAACAACCCCGTGCGCGCGGGGCTTCAAACCTAGTAATGTCAATTAGCACCAGTTCCTAATTTTTTTAACCTGGCCAATTATTAAATTATTTGACTGGAAATTAATTTCGTGAAGATCTATAGGGTCAATCGTATATTGAAACTTTATAAGTGGGGAATGATATCATGTTACTTTGACCAAGAAAGAAAAAAAAGGTATCTTACTTATGTAAATTCACTACAAAAAAAAACGGAGTTTAGCTTTTAATTTGGTTTCGCGTCGGTACTAAAGCGACTCTAACAACTTAACGTCAGTTTGAAAACCGACTTATTTATCCAATGACGCAAGGTGTTTATGCATTACTTAAAACACTGGCGTAAAGTTTAACGTCAATTGCTTAGCATCATTTTTAAAACTGACGTAATAATTTAACGTCACTTTTGAATCTAACGTCAATAACCCAATTTTTATTAATACTAGGTATTTCACCCACACTACGCGTGGGTCTATATTTTAAATCGATTTAATATATATTCTTAAAGAATAATTTTTTAAAACTGCAAAAATTAACATTTAAAATTTATCAATCTTTCAATACCAAAATTCCTGTTTTTAGATATATCAATATCCTACTGAGGTCAAATTTTGACATACAAAAATGTTGTTTAGATCAAATCCCAGTAACAAAAATGTTTTCGTCTGTCTAGTAACCAAAAATTACTTGAATTTATTTAAATCATTATAATACGATCAACTTTATTAGTAATATATATGTGTGTGTTTTGTAAAATGTAATGTTATTTTATGACCTATTGTGAGGTGTTAGTCATTTCTAGAAAGAATGTTTAAAATATATATATATATTTATATAAATTAGATGTCAACATTATTTGTATGTAACACGATATTTATTTAAAATAACTTTAATTTGTTATGTTAGAACTTAAAATGCTATAAACAACATATGATTTATTTTCCAGTACATTTAACTTATACATCGTATTTTAGTTTATAATAATAGTATATATTTATATTTTATATAATATAAATTATTTATGCTCTCTTAAAGAAAATCTTAAACCATTGTTCTTTCAATGTTGATATTTTTTTATTAATAATTTTATCATGTTGTTATGCGTTATGGTATACATTTATTTTTAGAAGTAGTTTTATACTCTCTCTGTTTCACAAAGAGTGTCACTTTGTGTTTCCAAAGCAATTTTATTAACTAAATTCCATTTTTAACCTTGTATTAATTCGAAAGAGAATATAGTATTAGTATAACTAAAAGGGGTAAAATAGAGTTTTGAATGGTTTTCTTAATATGTGTGTAAAAGAGTAGAATGACAGTTATTATTAAATAGAGGGAGTATTAATGTTTACTTGAATATTTATGCCTTAAATCTGTTTAGAAATACATTCTTGTTCGAAATTTTTGTTAGTTACATATTTGTTTAGAAATTACAAAATTCAGTTAATATTTATTAATTGCAAAAATTGTTATTACCTCACCTCCTAATTAGTGCACGTCAAGTAATCATATTCGGCAAGTTTATACTACACCAAAAATGGAATATTTCCTTTTAAATTTGATGGCAAAAGCTTTGTCTTGATCAATCATGCTCTGGCTGCTCATGGAATGAATGCACCTCCTGTAATAATTGTGATCATCAAAGAGACAGTCTTTATATCTTCATTCATATGTCCTTCTACAGTATGAGTCTAGGATCCATACCTGCTTCTCAATAAACTAATGACAAACTCACACATTTCTCGAGAACTCTGTAAAGATGTAGGAAAACTGATTGTTCTACCCCTAATATGTTTATTGTCTATAACTCTTCATCCTTATATATTTTGGCATTTTTGGAAGTCTCGTGATTTTCTCTTATTTGAATATTGTTGTTTACATGAAGATGAAATCTTCTTAAAGGATGTGAAGGATGCTCATGGATGAAATGATATCCGAAACTCATCTAAGACATCAACCTCTTCTCTCCCTCTCCGTCTGACCTCCATTATCCTCCCAAATACGAACTCTTATTTTGTTGATGTAGGGTGGAATGCTTTCTCGAAAAGCGGTAGTATGGGTTGGACAATTAAATCTCATTTGAATTCTTCTGCTCCATAGTAATCCAAACAAACTATTTACTTTTTTGGCCATTTTTTTAAGTTACAATGAAAAAAATGTTATCTAGTATGCTATTGTTTTCTTGAATTTTTGTTTTAGCTCCCAAAGCTTATCTCTCTCATCACCTAAAAAAACTGCAAATGAACTCATATATCTTTTACACGACATTATGCATTTTTGTTTCTCTCTCCTTTTTATTCATAGATTATGTAATGTTGATGAGACTGACTCTCTTGCAACGTTGGCTTTATTTATTTAGAACAATTATTCAGTTATCATGGTGTAACCTACTCTTTATTAACCAAGTCGCTTTGGCCCAGTGGTAATGGACTCACGACTGTGAGTACCGCCACCCGGGTTCGGGGCGCCTTGGCCATCTAGCCGCGCCAGGTTGGATTAGTCATTGGGTTAAGAAAGCCTTTTTGGAAACCAACTTAAAAAAAAAAAAAAAAAAAAAAAAAAAAAAAAAAAAAAAAAAACTACTCTTTTTTGGTAAAAACATAGGTTTGATCAAAGAGAATTCACCTTACGGTTTATATAATTCTTTATAACTAATATTGCAGTTATACAAATATTTCTTATATAATTTTTAAAATTTTACTAAATTATATTTTTTAACAATTGTTTTAAAAAAATCTTCATTTAATTACTTTGGACTTGTGAAGTTTCTAATTTAAACCGGTTATAATAATTAATTTTTCTTCATAAAAGAAATTAACTAATTTTGAAAATATAGCTAATTTTAGATGGTGATATAGATTAATACTATTGGTTTTTTAAATTTAAAGAAAAAAGTAGATGATGATAAAGATTAATTCTTTTAGTAAATTATATTTTATAACAAAAAATTTAAAAAATCTTAATCTAATTAATTTGGACTCATGGAGTTTCTAATTTAAACCGGTTATATTAATTAGTTTTCTTGAAACATAAAAAGAAATTAAGTAAGTTTAAAAATCTTATATATAATAGGAGAATTGCTCTCTCCTCCTAGGCTATCCACATCAGCAAAAAAATCATTTAAGATATTTCATATATGTGTATTAATATTTCTTTATATATATTCCTATTTTACACATAAACGAAACTAAGAAAAATATACAAACAATTTAATTGATTAATATAAAGTATGTGATATCTTGATGTTAAAAGTTAAAAGAAATTTGTAATTAAAATGTAGATGAAATAAAAAATATTTAACTTGAAATAGTATATAGTTAGGTTTTAACTCAAACCATTTATCCTATTGCAAAATGTTATAATGTGCTTACAAGTAAAAAATGTTGAGTATAAATTATTTAACATAGTATAAAGCTAATAAAAAATTAGAGTTCGATTTTTTTTATTAAAAACTAACAGTCGAGTTATTATTTAAATTTCATTGCAACGAAAATGATGAAAATTTTAATAATGGTGACATGTTTGTTTCAAAAATATAATTTATATTTACAAAACTAACATAATAGAAAATAATCAATTGTCATATGCTACCACAACAAAGCATATATGTAAGAAGTTATACATGTTTTTGTTTTTCATCATATTTTGAGTGCAATTGCGATTCTACACCATGTTTACAAATTTTAACGTTGAGTCAAATGCATATTAAATTTTAGAAATAGAAAACTCGAGATGAAGTAAGGTGTTAATATCTTAATAAAAAAATTGATCATATTGTTAGTGTTAATTGTTGGGTTAACTCAAAATATAACCAAAACATGGAAGTTAACATATAACCATCATAATTCAAAATTTCAAATCAATGAATATAAATAAAATCAAACAGAAAAATTATCGCAAACAACCTCGCGCTTGCGCGGGGCTTTAATCCCTAGCATACTAATTATAGATGATGATATAGATTAATACTATTGATTGTTTAAAATTATGTAAATACATTATGTATGTAAATGCTTATGTGGACCAATAACATACAGTTTTATAATCATGTGGACATCTTTAGAGGCATTTAGCCTCAAATTTTATATTAATTTCTTAATTTTATATGATGATGTGGAAAACTTCTTAATTTTAGCCTCAAATTTTATGTGGAAAACTTCTTAATTTTATATGATTATGTGGAATGATACTACTAGTCGTTTAAAATTTGGAAATTTTCTAAAGTATGTAAATGCTTATGTGGACCAGTAAATTCACATTTTTAAATCCTATGTGGACGCTCTCAGAGACTTATAGCCTCAGTTTTTATGTAGTATAGATTTGTTATAACTGTAATTTAAAACATTAGATGATAATTGGTAAACATTAAACCGGATAAAATCGGGTAGTGTGCGGTGAGATATGAAACTTTTAATTCGGAGAGATTTAGATTTAAAACTTTGTTTCTATGAAGATATAAGATTCAAAATTTGTTTTCATGGAGATTTAGAACGAGATGATAGTTCGGGCCGTATTTAGTACGACCACTACAAGAAAACATTACGCTTTCCTACGGAGCATATGGTAATAAATTGGTAGGAAAGTCTGTTTCCTACCATTTTCCTACGAAAATAGGTCGTAGGGTTTCTTCCGTAGAAAAACTAAAATTGGTAGGAAAACCGTAAAAAGTCACCCAAATTCCTACGAAATACTCCGTCAAAAATTTCGTCAAAATTTTGGTATGAAAGTGGTAAATAATTTATAGGAAATTTCTAACCAATATCCGACCGAATTTGTCCGTAGAAAAGAGTTTTCCTTCCATATTCCTACGAATGTAATAACAAAAAACAAAAAAAAAACTATTTCTAAAATAAAAATTATTTCGAAATTTAAATGTATAATTGAAAACACAATAAATATTAAAATTTATGATTATTTATAATTTAAATCAAAATGTTTTAACAATACAAAATACAAATCCAAATCCAAAAAGTCTAAAATAAATGATAAACTAGAAATTACATCCGATAGATCTAAACTTTTGAATCATCATCTTTTCTGGGTTAGATCTTCTACTCCGTTGTACTGGTTGGCCAAGTAGGGTGGGTCCAATTGCTGCTATTCCCTTTGGAGCTCTCCAGATTCCCTTTGGAGCTCTCCAGATTCAAATCTGAAAACAATCAGAAGTAGTTCAAATTAAAATTATTTTTTTTGCAGAAAGTCATAATAGATGATAAGATTTTATAAGAAACTTTTTACCTTTCAAGCTCAGCCACTTCAAATATCTTCTTCACAATCATCTCCATCATAAATCTCTTGCAATCTTCATACGAATCCTCCAATATCTTCACCACCTCAACTCCTTCCTCCACAATCGCTGATGTGGCCGTTCGCGGCATCAATCTATGCATGACGACAATCTCGCCGGAGATAGTGGCGGTGACAACAGCTCGCTTTCCTCCACATCAATCGACGACGAGCTTTTCTCTTAGTAGTCTCTGTCCTCTTGACACATGTGGCCATTGTGAATATGAATTTTCCGGGGAAAGGTTTGTAGAAGAAAGGGGGCTAGGGTTTGAGACATTGTCTCGTGCCTTAAAGGAAATATAGAAGATTAAAATTGGGCCTCGTTCTATCTGTAAGCATGTCCAACTTTAATTGATTGGGTTTATTGTTAACTAGATTAAGACCCGCGTATACGCGGTTTATTTTAAGATTTTGTAATAAAATCATGGAAAAGTATTAAACCAAATTTGATCATTTTAAAGTAAACAGAATAATATTAAAAACCCGATAAAAATATTTAAATAAAATAAGATCGGTAACCTTTTTACGTTTTTATTGTAATTGATATTTTTTTGAATTCATGATATGAAAAATGAATTAATTTGTTTTATTTTTATTTTTATCCAATATAGAAAGACTTATATATGTCTAAATATGATCAACTGATTAATTAATTCAACAAAACTTTATTATTCCATTCAAGAGATTTCAATTGATGAAATCTTTATTTAATAATTTTTTACCTAACAATATTGAAAATTAAACTATTTAAAATTAGAATATCGGTTCATTATATTTTCTTAATATTAGTTAGTTGCTTGATAATTAATTTGTTAGTTTTCTATTTATATTGTTTCTTTCTCAATTTTGTTTTTGACTCAGACCATTATAAATTTTCATTTTCATTATTAGTTAGTTTTTTTTTTAATTATTTGATGAGTTTGTGAATGAGAAAAAAAACACTATTTAACTCTCTTTTTATAGGGGTTAATGTAACTTATTCCATGCAGTAATAGGAAATTTAGTTTACATAACCTATTTCATGTACTAATAGGATTTTATTTATTTCATTATTTTGAATCTTATATGTGTTTGGATAATATAAATTTGATGAATGGGAAACCCTTTTCTATTAGGATATGACAAATATATTTTTTTCTTTCTTTTAACTAAAAAAAATTAAAATTTTGTTTTTTTCCCTTTATCTATGTTTTTTTTAATTATAATTTTTTTTCCTTTTTTTCTAAGACACATGTCACGATCTTAACGGATATAACATTAAAAGTGACACATGTCGCAATCCTAAATTTTGTAAAAATCCTACGTGTCGCAACCATGTCGCGCGCATCCAGCTTTATATAATAAGATATTTAAATATATAATTCGTAGGAAAGTAGTAAATAAATAACCCTACCAAATTCTTACCACATAAGTTTATATTTTTGGTAACTAAGAGGGGACAAACGTCCTTAATATATTATTCAAACACAACTCAAATGCTTACAAATCTGACTCGTGAAGAGCCGTTAACATCCTCCAACAACAACACTGAAACTTCAGTGGGTGCTGCAGTTAATAAATGAAAACCAAAAGATAGAGATAGAGAGAAAGCATAGTTCTCAAGCCCGTCGGCCACCCGATTCGCCTCTCTGTATGTATGCATAATCTGGACTATCCAGTCCCTTGAAAGAAAATCATAGCACAAGCGTGCTAGGAAGGATACGGGGTGAGAGTCAATGATCCCTGAATGAAGAATCTTTACCACAATCTCGGAGTCTACCTCTAATATAAGTCTCGGAACGCGCCGCTCCCAAACCAAGTACAATCCATAATGTACTCCCCATAACTCTGCTAACGGTGCCGAGCAGATGCCTATATTGAGCGTAAACCACATATCCAAGCGCCATTCGCATCACGCAACACTCCTCTGGCTGCAGACAAACCCGGGTTCCCACGTGATGCCCCATCTGTGTTTATCTTACACCAATCCTGCTTTGGAGGCTCCCATCCTATCTGTCGCTCGACTCTATGGATTCTCCCTCCACTGTTACCCGGAACATGGGCTTTCGCGATCCCTCTAGCCATATCTTTGATGAACTTTACGCGATCTCGGCACTTTCCATACGATCCGAACACATTTCCGCATCTCCATTTCCATCCCCACCAAACTGCCACCGCGAATAAAGTTGACCAATTATAATCTCCCAACTCAAGTTTGGCTCCCAGATTATTGTATAGCCAGCTCAATAGTGGTGCACCGAAAAACTCTTGCCTCCTCCTTACGGGAACAATCCATTGCCATAAACCCTTCATTGCCAGGCAATCTCTCAAGATGTGAATTATTGCTTCCTCTCCTCCTTTGCAAACCTGACACAGACCAGTGTCGCTCAGATGGCGTTTGTGGCGCTCCCCATTTATCATAATAGCTTGATTCATCACCAACTACAAGAACACCCTGATTCTCTCCGGTACCACCGCATGCCAGGCCCGTGTAAACAAACCATTCATATTCTGTTTCAGTTTAGTATCCTGAGTGAGAAAAGCGTAGGTGGACTTAACTGAAAATTCCCCGTCCTGCGTGTGTCCCCAAGACACTCTGTCTCTGGCCTCTGATATCTCGTCAACTACAACCGCCGCTAGGCGTAGCTTTGTGTCCATTGTGACGTATGGCTCAATGTGATGATACCTCCAACCCACTCCACTCTTCCATAAGTCACATATACGTGCTTCCGCAATCTCTTCTGGTATCTCTGTCGTAGCCTTATGAGCCATTTATCTTTCCAGAAACTGGTTGTGTGTCCATTACCAATCACCCAACTTATCCTCGGAATTACTACCTCCCTCAATCCTTTCAACACACTACGCCATGTAGATGACCAAGCTGCGTCCTTAATCTCCTTTACTTTGTAGGTTTTCCTCAGCACTCTTGCCCACAAAGAAATCTCCTTTGTAGGTTTAATCTAGACGCCAGCTCAGCTTTGCAATAAGGGTTGTGTTCATCTCCTGTGTCCTTCGAATCCCCAAACCCCTTCTGATTTAGGAACGCAGACCCTCTCCCAAAATATCAGGTGTTGTTTCCTCTTTTCAGCCCTATCTCCCCATATAAATGATCTCAAGACTTTGTCCAAACGATTCAACATCGACTGTGGGAGTATAGCCCTACTCATCGTGTGCACCGGTATTGATGAGATAACTGCTTTGGCGAGTGTGATACGTCCAGCAAAACTCAGTAACTGTCCTTTCCATCCTGCCAATCTCGACGAGACCTTTTCCAAAACTTCACTAAATATATCCTTGTTGATTCGTTTCTGAAGAACTGGCATCCCCAAATACTTGCCTAACTCACGTGTCGAGCTAATGCCACTTACATCACTGATCGTCTTCCCAAGATCTCTACTCACATGTTTTAGAAAAGATTTTTTTTTGACTTTTCTAAACTTACTTTCTGCCCTGACGCTATACAGAATCGCTCTAGCACTCCTCTGATCATACATACTTGAGCGACGGATGCTTCAGCGAAGAGGATTAGATCATCGGCGAAACATACGTGTGATAGGTCTGGTCCTCTACTATTTTTATCATCAAATAGATTTGACTAACTGTTTTATCTAAAAAACAAAAAAGATTTCAATAATTTATTCCGTATATACTTTATAAATAAATAACTATTAGGTGGTTGGCCCGCACCTTTTGCGGGCATAACATTTTTAAATAATAAATTTAATCAAATTTTTAATTGCATAAGTAATATAATTTAAGATGATTGACTTTTAAACTTATATAGATATACAAAATTAATTTGATAAAAATCATTTAAGTTTCATTACGTTTTGGATGAGTTATTTATATACTATATCAGTCAATTTCATATATTTTTATTTTTTGAATATTTTATTATGTTTTTATTTTATTTTAGTGCACAAAACCATATCAATTATTTTAAATTTATTATTTTTTTTCTTTAACGCTTTAAGTTCTATTATTGATAATTTTATCTTTCGATTTTTCTAATTTTTTTTATTGTTATATTCTTCTATTTTTTTTTATTTTTTATTTCATTTGTTTTTTTGTCATAAAAATAAATTATTAGATGAGGAAAGAGGAAAAAAGAAACCCCAACTCATTCTTTCAGAGGTTTAGAAAAGATTCTACATTGCGACGCATGAACTATTTTGAAAAAATAAAACTAAAAATTTGTATCATTTGAAAAACTATCAAATTATACTCATTAAATATTCATACCAAACCAAATGTATTAGATAACTACTTTATAGTTTATATAGTATTTTATTCAATTTCATTAATTCTTGTCTTTCAAATCTTTCATGAGTTTTATCCTACTCCAAAACATTATTCGTTATTATACAACTTTCATGTATGCAAAAATCAACTAAACTCCGACGATCTCATTTTTTCTTTATTGTCTATGTAAATTCTTCTTTTTCCGTTTCTTCCGATTTTTCTTCGTCTTTTTCTTTTCTTTCTATTTTTCTTCTTCCTTGTATTCTCATTCTTCTTCAATTAATTGATCGTCTTCGTATCACTTGACTCTCTTTGATTGTTCGTTTTCCCGAATTATTTCCTCTTTCATTACTAACTTTTCTTTTCTAACTTTTTATTCTTCTCGTTTTTATTTCCTATTTTTCCAACTTTGACTTCTTATTCTTTATGTTCTGTTATCTTTTTTCCTCCTTCCTCTTCATCATTTTTGTCTGATCTGTCATTTTTTTATTTTCTAGTGGTTTTATTCACCTTCTCGGCTTCTTCTTCGTCTTTTCTGTATGCGGCTAATTATTCCTCTTCTTTTTCTCCAACGATCTTAACTTCGTTTTTTTCCCTCTTTTTATCGTCTTTTTTTTATTCATCTTTTTCTTTTCTCTTTCTTTTTTTTTCATCTTCTCATTATTGTTGGTGTTCTTGTTTCATCCTTTTCATCTTTCCTGATGTCTTCTACTTCCTTATTTTTTCTGTTTTCTTTATTTATTTTTTTCGATACTTCTTCGTCCTCAAGTGTTTCTTTACTTCTTATCACATTCGTCTTCTTCAGCTTCTTATTGATCCGCTTTTTGTTTCTAGGTAAATTGACTAAATTGAAGGATAAATAGCAACTGGCTGCTATATATTTTATAGCAAAATTCCTGTATCAAATTCTTAAACCACTGTCGATTAAGAATTTTTTTTGACAACTCTTTTCATTTTGAACTAAATATTTCTGACTTAATTTGTTATAATTGTTGTTGTTTTACAAAAATTCACTTGAAATTTTAAGAATAAACAGTGCTATTATTTTATCGATATGATTTGAGCAAAAGATTAAACAATATAGTTTTTTTTATTTCCCTTTTCATTAGAATTTTCAAAGACTAAAGTTTTCTTTTTTTATTAAATATTTTTAAAAACTAAGGATTAAAAAAACACACACTAAACTAAACCCTACACCAATCAATGTAAACCCTACTTTCTAAACCCTAACCCACCAATATAAACCCTACCTTCGTATCACTTGATTCTCTTTGATTGTTTGTTTTCCCGAATTCTTTCCTCTTTTATTAGTAACTTTTCTTTTCTAACTTTTTATTCTTCTCGTTTTTATTTCCTATTTTTCCAACTTTGACTTCTTATTCTTTATGTTCGTGTTATCTTTTGTTCTCCTTCCTCTTCATCGTCTTTGTCTGATCTGTCATTTTTGCAACTGCTATAATCAGAACTCAGAAGTGTAATGATTTTTTTCCCCTTTGTTTTAGCATTTTTATTATAAAACCTATATCTTTTCGGTTTTTCCTCAATGGAATAAAAGTTTTTTTTGGCAAAAGAGTCATTTTTTTCTTTTCTAGTGGTTTTTATTCACCTTCTCGGCTTCTTCTTCGTCTTTTCTATATGCGGCTAATTATTCCTCTTCTTCTTCTCCAACGATCTTAACTTCTTTCTCTTTTTTATCGTCTTTTTCTGATTCATCTTTTTCTTTTCTGTTTCTCTTTTTTCATCTTCTCATTTTTGTTGGTGTTCTTGTTTCATCCTTCTTATCTTCTTTGATGTCTTCTACTTCCTTATTTTTTCTGATTTTTCTTTATTTATGTTTTTCGATACTTATTCGTCCTCAAGTATTTCTTTACTTCTTATCACATTCGTCTTCTTCAGCTTCTTATTGATCCGCTTTTTGTTTCTATGTAAATTGACTAAATTAATGGATAAATAGCAACTGGCTCCTATATATTTTATAGAAAAATTCCTGTATCAAATTCTTAAACCACTGTCGATTAAGAAATTTTTTGACAACTCACTTGAAATTGTTGTTCTACAAAAATTCACTTGAAATTTTAAGAATAAGCAGCGCTATTATGTTATCAATATGATTTGAGAAAAAGATTAAACAATATAGTTGTTTTTCTATTTCCCTTTTCATTAGAATTTTCAAAGACTAAAGTTTTCTTTTTTTTATTAATAATTTCAAAAACTAAGGATTTAAAAAACACACAGAAAACTAAACCAAACACCCACCAATATAAACCCTACCTTCTAAACCCTAACCCACCAATATAAACTCTACCTTCGTATCACTTGACTCTCTTTGATTGTTCGTTTTCCCGTATTCTTTCCTTTTTCATATGTAACTTTTCTTTTCTAACTTTTTAGTCTTCTCGCTTTTATTTTCTATTTTTCCAACTTTGACTTCTTATTCTTTATATTCATGTTATCTTTTTTTCTCCTTCCTCTTCATCGTCTTTGTCTGATCTGTCATTTTTTTTTTCTAGTGGTTTTTATTCACCTTGTCGGCTTCTTCTTCGTCTTTTCTGTATGCAGCTAATTATTCTTCTTCTTCTTCTCGAACGATCTTAACTTCTTTTTCTTCTCTTTGTATCGTCTTTTTCTGATTCATCTTTTTCTTTTTTGTATCTCTTTTTCATCTTCTAATTCTTTTGGTGTTCTTGTTTCATCCTTTTCATCTTCTCTGATGTCTTGTACTTCCTTATTTTTTTTCTGATTATTCTTTATTTAGTTTTTTTTTTTTATATTTCTTTGTCCTCAAGTATTTCTTTACTTCTTATCACATTCGTCTTCTTCAGCTTCTTATTGATCCGCTTTTTGTTTCTAGGTAAATTGACTAAATTGAAGGATAAATAGCAACTGGCTGCTATATATTTTTTAGCAAAATTCCTATATCAAATTTTTAAACCACTGTCTATTAAGAATTTTTTTGACAACTCTTTTCATTTTGAACTAAATATTTCTGGTTTAATTTGTTATAATTGTTAAAAATTCACTTGACATTTTAAGAATAAGCAATGCTATTATTTTATCGATATGATTTAAGCAAAAGATTAAACAATATAGTTGTTTTTCTATTTCCCTTTTCATTAGAATTTTCAAAGACTAAAGTTTTCTTTTTTTATTAAAATTTTCAAAAACTAAGGATTTAAAAAACACACACAAAACTAAACCATACACCCACCAATATAAACCCTACCTTCTAAACCCTAACTCTCCTATTTAAACCCTACCTTCATATCACTTGACTCTCTTTGATTGTTCGTTTTCCCGAATTCTTTCCTCTTTAATTAGTAACTTTTCTTTTCTAACTTTTTATTCTTCTCGTTTTTATTTTCTATTTTTCCAACTTTGACTTCTTATTCTTTATGTTCATGTTATTTTTTTGTCTCATTCCTCTTCATCGTCTTTGTCTGATCTACTTTTTTTTTTTCTAGTGGTTTTTATTCACCCTACACTCTAAACCCAAACCCTACATTATAACCCCCCTTCTCCTAAACAGTCCTACACCCTAAACCCAAACCCACATTACAACCCCCCCTCTACCTCCTTCCTAAACGGCACACCTGAACCCCACATAAGAAATGTGTTTTGGATTTGCTTTATTTTATTATTTTTTAAAAGAAGGTTTTTTTTGTAATGATTGTTTTCTTCTCTCTTCTATTCTTCTCTAGTAATCCCATCTTCTTCTTTTTATTCCATTTTTTTATTCATTGTAATAATCTTTTTTTTATTTCGTCTTCTTCTTCCAATTTGTTTTCTTCAATCTTTTCTTGTGTTTTAATTATCATCTTCATCTTTTCTGACTTCATCCTATTCTACATTTTTTTTATCTCTTTTTTGTCTTTAGTCCATTTTTCCTTCTTTAATTTTTTTTTCTCATGTTCGATTTTTCTTCTTGTTCCTGAAGTTTCCCTTCTTCTTTTCCACCGTCTTCTTTTCTTGTACTCGTGTTTTTCATTTTTGTCTACGTCTTGTCTTTCATTTATCAGTTCAGATCTTTAAAAAAAAAAATTTGCTTTGTTATCTTTTGATTCTGGATTTGCTGTAATTTTTTCGTTTTTTTCATATTTGTGAATGTATTTTAAAATGGTAAATATAAAATTATAATGAACAATTTTTAATTTTGATGTACTTCCATAACAATTCAAGTATTTAAAAATGCACCAAAAACTAAACCCTACACCATCAATATAAACCCTAACCCTAAACCCAAACCCCACATTATAACCCTCCCCTAAACAACCCTACACTCTAAACCCAAACCCATAAATTATAACTCAAACCCCACATTATAACCCTCCCCCCCCTCTACCTCCCTCCTAAACCGCACACCTGAACCCACATTACAAATTGGTTTTGGATTTGCTTTTATTTTATTAGTTTTTTTAAAAGAAGGTTTTTTTATAATGATTATTTTCTTCTCTCTTTTATTCTTCTCCAGTAATCTCATCCTCTTTTTTTTCTTCCATTTTTTATTTCTTCTTCTTCTTCTTCTTCCAATTTGTTTTCTTTAATCTTTTCTTGTGTCTTCATATCCTCAATCACTATTCTTCTTTTTATTTCTAATTTTCTTTAAATTCTAAACCCAAACCCAGATTATAACCCTCCCCCTAAACTGCACACCTGAACCCACATTACAAATTGGTTCTCGAATTTGTTTTTATTTTTCTATTTTTTAGAAGCATTTTTTTTTTGTAGTGGTTGTTTTTTCTCCCTTATATTCTTCTCTAGTGATTCCATCTTCTTCTTTTTCTTCCTTTTTTTCGTTGTCATCATCATTTCTTCTTCTTCTCCCCAATTTATTTTCTTCAATTTTTATTGTGTCTTCATATCCTTCAACTCACTATTCTTCTTTTTATTTCTAATTTTCTTTACACTCTTTTTTGCGTTTTTTTTTTATCTTTCTCATTCCCAGCTCTCTCTCTCTATCTTTATTATCTTCGTCTTCTCTCACATCATCTTATTCTAGTTTTTATTTATCTCTTCTTTGTCTTTTTTCTCTTCACATTCCATTTTTTATTCTTTGATTTATTTTTCTTCATGTTCGAGTTTTCTTCTTTTCAAAGTTTTCCATCTTCTTTTCTACCGTCTTCTTTTCTTTTACTCTCTTGTTTTTTGTTCTTGTCTATGTCTTATATTTCACTTATCAATTCATTTGATACTTTATATTTTCAAGGATTTGTGAAATATTTATATAGTCGAGATCTTTTAAAATTTTTTTGTTATCTTTTGATTCTGTGTTTGCTTTAATTATTTTGCTTTTTTCTATTTCTGAATTTATTTTAGAATGCTAGATAAAAATTTATAATCAACAATTTTTAATTTTGATATACTTCCATAACATTCAAAGTTTTAAAAATGCACCAAAAACTAAACCCTACATCCATCAATATAAACCCTATGATGTGTACTATGTAAACTCAGTTCCACCGGTCTCGCTCCCCGAGCCGATCTAGTAGTTAGGCTGTTGACAAAAAAAAAAAACCCTAAACACCCTTAAACCCAAACCCTTACATTATAATCCCTCTAAACCGCACACATGAACCCCGCATTACAAATTGGTTCGGCTTTTGCTTTTTTTTTTAAAGGAAGATTTTTTAAATCGGTAATGTAGTGTATTCATAAATTTTAAAATGCCGGAAAAACTAAACCTTACACCCATCAATATAAAACATACATTGTAAACCCCAACCCCATTTTATCTTCTTATTCTTTTACTTTGTCTTCTATTTCTTTCAGATTTTTTTCCCTTCATTTTCTACCGTTATTTTTTAATTCTTATCCAACTTTCTAATCTCTTTTTCTTTTCCTCTTTCTTTATTGTAATCTTTTTATTTTCGGGTTTTTATTCGTTTTATTATTTTATTTACAATTAACCTTTTCAAATAATCACAACATCTACGATTTTTTTTTTTATTTTATCTTCTTATTCTGCTCTTATGTTATTCTTCTTCTTCATATATATGTTTTGATAGAAAGGAAACAAAATAAACTATGAGAAGTACTTATAAGTATTGATGGCAATAATTTCCCTAAAATCTCAATATATCTTTATTGAAATTTCATAAAAAGGTTAATTTATTGTTATTCTTTTTCTTTTATTATGCCATTTATGTGTCTCAATTTACATCAACATCATTCTATTTATGGTTAATGGCGTAATGTGCTCAAGGTTTAGATAACGTTTAATTCTATGTTTTTCCTCATTTTGTACTTGTCTCTCATTCTATTGATCACAAACTTATAAATTATATCTCCTTATGGTGTACGGGGAAGGGGGTTTACTGTAAAGTTAGGGTTCAAAATTTAGGATTTAAAAGTAGTTTTATTATAACAGTAATGACATTTGAAGATTTTTGAGCATTTATCATACACCAGAATGTCAGTAGTAGTTTTGGTTTACAAAACAGAGTTATCATGAAACAACCAACACTTTAAAAAAAATATATATTAATCAATTCTAGCGAAGATCTTTAAAATAAATAAAATAAATAAAATATCAATAACAAATAAATCAGTTCAGCGGAAGAAAATATTAATTAAACATGTCAAGCAAAATAATGCAAAACAAATAAAAGCAATAAACATACTATCATCCCCCTCTTCAGCCTTGATTCTG